>PVKZ01002094.1:0-266622 GCA_004027375.1 Macroglossus sobrinus
AGGGCAAGGGGGAGAAAGGGGAAAGGAAGAAATGAGGAGGGGGAGGAGAGAGAGAAGAAGGACAGGGGAGGGGAGAAGAAGAAGGTAACAGTGGTGACAGTGGCAGGGAGAGGGAAGGAGGGAGGAAAGAGGTGAAGATAAAAACTGCTCTAAAGCGAAAATTTTACCAATTCAGAGAAAAAAATGCAACTTCTTTTGGCAGGAATACTTCCTATCCCCTCCCCAAGCTGCTGAGGAAATGAGCTATAATTGAAACTTCTCTCAACCATCCTGGGAGAATTCTAACAGTATCCAAATAAAAACACAATGTTTGTGGGAAAATATTAAGATTAGTGGATCTAAGTGATAAATAGTGGGAAACGCGTGAGACAAAGGTAATGGCAGATACCATCTAGACTATAAATTAGACTGTGGAGGAAGGCTTATAGTTCAGCTATGGACATTTGCTTACTGCTTGCTTAATTCTCACACCCGCATCCTCTTTTTTTTTTTAAGACTCCTCAGCACTTGAGAATAAGGTTTGGTAGATGCTGTACCTTCTAACCAGGAAAAATAGAAAAATCTTTCCCTTGAAAATCTTCAAGATGAGATCACCAGTTTGACTGTGGCAATAAAGTTCTGTGAAGTGAAAGAGCGATGAGCAGGATAGTCCACTATAAGTTTTTCTTTGTTTTTTTGTTTTTTTGTTTTTTTTTTTTTACATAAGTATAACCCTTACCTGCAAGTGATGTTCATATTCACAGGCTTGGTTTTCTTCATCCAGAGTCACCTAACAGTGTGTGACTTTAAGTTCACAGGGAATCTACCCCTGGTCAATTCTCAAACACAGTGTTTTATTCAAGCCTCCTTCTCCTTCCCCCCACCCCCATAACCACTTTCACATTCTCTTGCTTTTGTAGGGTTGGCCCTTTTCCTACCCCTACCTGGCAAAGTGCTTACATTTTCTTTAAGACCAATAATCTAATATTCTCTCACTTCCCTAGGGAGAGTAAATTCTTTTCTCTTCAGAGCCTTTTCTGTACCTCTCCTATGCCATTTTTCATATCTCAGTGCCACACTGTATTCATATTTATGTCTCTGTTGTTAGGCTATGAATAGCGTGAGGGCAAACTCCATGTTGTTCTATTTCCAATAATATATAGAATAGATTAAAAAACATTGAAGACATTTAGCTGTTAACATAATAAACTCTACAAAATATATCCTTACCTTAGACCTTTCTTCTCTATATTAAAGTTTTGATATCTGTCAAAATGCTGATTCTTGAAGAATAGCCGAGAAGTGGTTTTTTTGTTTGTCATTCCAAATGTGAAAGGGTATTATTATTTTTTGAGAATAGGTTTTGATAAGGGGGAAAAGGTGAAGGGACAAGGGTACCGTGTAGCAATGAGGTGGGAGGCAAAGAATCACAGAGAGCAAGAAGATAGAGGAGACGACAAAGATGATAAGTGGTGACGACAATTGATGGACATCCCAATTTTCTCCAGGCCTGGCCTTACACAGTCAGCCTTCCCCAGTCCCACTGGACGAACATAACTGCCATAACATGCCCAGGTTAAAGCACTTCTCATTAAACAAAAACATGTAAAGAGAGAAAAGAAGGAGCAATTAAATATTGCACTTATTGTAGTGCCTATCAAGTCTTTAGTTTTAGCAGCATTGGACAGTTATTTACATCCTTCAGTATGTGTGTGAGGTTAGACGTTGCACCTTACATCTCATGCACCAAGATCCAACCTGTAACTCTTAAAGATAAAGGACATGGCAATTAGTAAAGCTGTATGGGTAACAAATAACATGTAAATAACATATATATATATTTAATAGTGTGTTACCTGCTATTACCTATTTTTAAACTAGAAGACAACAGCTTTCTAGGCATTGCAAAGAACAAGATATGAGGCATTTTAAAATTGATTGGCTTGCTTGCTAAAAATGTCTAATGACTAGATTTTAGGATTTCCGACATAAAGAATGTCTGAAGGGAATCCTTCTGAGGTGATGTTAAGCTCTTCTGGCCCACAGTCCAGTGCTGCGGACTAGGTTCTGTAGCTTTGGGAGCTGTAGAACACTGACTCATGCTGGGTTAGCTTCCCATGGCTCACCTTTTATTTCATTTGCACTCGTGTGATTTAATACAAAGAAGAGTATCTTTAGTGTAAACATGTTCCCTTCTGCCTGGCCCTCAAGCATTGACCTGCTGCAGCTTGCCCATCCAGACATGGACCTTCCCCATCCCTTCCTTTTGTCACTTTCTTTCCTTCTAGCACTGTTCTTTGGCTGATTAACTGAGCTTTAAATAGGACCCTCTCATGCATAGCCTTATTTGGCTCTAGTAGATCCTGGAAAACTCATAAATAGATGTTCTTTATGCCTAAGGCACTAAGTCATTCACAGAATTCCCTGGTAAGCAGATGCACATGGAGCTAAGCTAACATTTATTTAGCCCGCTGCACAGAAAAATCCTCAGAAAAACTTAAAAGAACAAAAATGGTAAGCAATAACAAAAATCTGAATTGTTACAGTCAGACATTGTTACTTAAACTTTTAATCTGTGAAATCTCAGCTCAATGAAAATATGATATTGAAACATTGCTTCATGCTTCAACTTTAATATTTTCAGGTAGAGCTGTGGTCTGCATGGCTGTCACATTGGATTTTGAATTTAACAAATTCACTTTCATATCAGTCACTCCATGGAGCATCAGAACCTTGTGGAAACAGCTGGTGAGGTGGTTTTTACCATATCCCTTTGTGGTAGAGGCATGTGTGGTCAGTTTATTAGAAGTGGGAAAAATCAAGCTCAGATAGTTATTCATATTGCAGTGTTAGAGAGGGGGTGGGCAAGTCAGGGATGAATGCACACTTAGGCTGTCATTCCTGTGTGTATCGACAGTATAGATGTGCCTCGATATGAAAGATTAAAGGTAACAGGTAACACCCGAATAGCTAGTTGCCCGGCACTGTTCTAAGTACTCATCTCATTCTCACAACTGTCCTATAATGCAGGTATCTTCCTAACTCCACTGTATGATAAGAAAACCAAAGTGGAACAATTTACATACGGTCACATAGTGAGTAAACAGCGAGCTCTCTCTTATGTTGAGGAGATATGTTTTGTTTATTTGGTTCTGTTTTGTTTTAAATCAGGCAAATCTCTTTCAGTGGGATCTGGAGATAAAACTAAGTCTCATCTGTGAGCGACTGTGTCTGGCTACCACAGCGGTAGCTGTAAGGGTCCTTGGATTATTTTCTTTCTCACTGAGGAAAATCAAAATCTTTGTAATTACCATTATTTTGTGATGCCATGACACTGGGTAATTGCGGAACTGGTACTGAGTGCTGCTCGACTCTCACTTTTAGGTCAGAGCAGAGGCAGATGGTGATCAATGATGGGTTTAATTATTTTGGTGCAAAATACGAAAAGAAGCCCAGAGGCTTTCTGAGTTCGTATTCTGTCATACTATATGTGATGGGATGCTGATGGAGTCCTCGTTTTTCCTTCTTCTAAAGGGCTGATAAAAAGAAGTTTCAAAGTGCTGGGCACCTTTCCTGTGACAGCCCCCCATGACAAGGCCCATCAAGCATATGCTGGAAGGCCTTAGTGGCAGGATCTGGCACCTGATCCCCAACATTCTTTGATATTTTAATTGTTCAAGGCAATTGAAGAAAACCCTGGAATACCATGAGTTTTTCCAGCCAAGAGAGTAAGAAATACTTTCTCCCAAGAATCCCCAGAATTTATCGCTTTGGTCATCATTCCGTTGACAATGTGTTCTGTGCTGTAACTCAACAAAATTGACCTTTTTGCTGCAAAATGCAGTTTTTATTTCCACCTTCCCACAGTGGTTTTTGATCAACCTAAATCTATTTTAATAGATCATGAATAATATTCTTATTTTAATAATAAGATTTCCTGTGAAATATGCAGCAGAAGTATGCAAAGGATAACCAAATGTATTTCCTTTGCTTTCTGAATATAACTTGAGTAGAAAAGAAAAATTATACTCCTTCAATTGAAAAAGGAAGGAGAGCAAAGCTAAGTAAGACAGGCAAAAAGAGATTTCCTCTGCAAAACTGTCACTGCTGAGTCAGATGGGCTCGGTGAACAAACACCCTTCAACCTAAGGATGCTCAGCATTTTAGGGCCTTGAACAAAACTATTTTCTACCCAGGGGAAGGGTAATGAGTGTTCAAGGAAGCAGAGGCAAGCAGGGAGCGATAGTGCCTCTAAAAGGTAGTAATTTCACTCAAAGAGATGTTACCATTCCTTCACAGAAGTTAAATTAAGCGCTTTATTTATAGAATCTCCAAGGTGTGGATCTTCTGAAAAGAAAACGAACATATTTTACTTCTGAATAGAGCAGAAAGCATTAATCAGAAATGCATTAATGGCAAAATCTATTTTTAACTGCTTGTTACTCTAAGTCCTCTCTGGCATCCTGCATGGCTAGTAGTCTGTTGTATTCTGATTGCCTGCAAGTAACAATGAGAGCTGGTGTTTTGTGTTCTTTTTGCTCCATAAATCTTTCCACCCCTTTCCCTGCATTTCCACAGCCGTTGGTGCCTGTCCCATCTTTGCCCATAGCCCAAGGTCTGGCTAGAATTATAACTTCCAGATTGTTAATGAAGCAGTTTGTTCTAAGTTCCATTCAGGAACTGGTACTTTAGGTAGGATACCACACAGAAAGCATTGTAGGAGTGGAAAGTAGACAGAGATGTCTGTGGGAGAGCCTCAGTTTCACCAATCATCACTTAACCTTGAGACCAATGCTTTACCTTTCTGAGCTTCCGTCTCTTCATCTATAACATGAGGATAATAACACCAACACTGGATGCTGTTGTGCGAGGTAGATGACATGAAGCACATAAAGTTTGTGTCTCAGAAACCAGCATGTGGCATATGCTCAGCCTGATGCCAATTTCTTCATTTTTCCCTTAACTGTGACATTCTTTTCAGGAGAAACTGCTTTGTAAAAGAGGATTGAGGGGCAACTCAATTCTTTCTTCTGGAGCATTAACCTCTCTTTGTGGCTTCCTGGGCACCATGACCTATCTTCCACCCCTAGGATCCCACTCTGAGCTGGGTAACAGTCTATCAACAATATTAACAATATTGGGCTGGTCCTAAGGGCACGGGGAGAAGGAGCTTTTCAAAGGAACAGTCCTAGATTCACATCTCAAGTCTTTCATTTATTAACTAGTATGATCCTGGTTACCAGAAATTTTAACATTTCTGATATCCAGTTTCTTCAAATGTAAAATGGGAATAGCAGTACCTATTTTTTTTTTTTGCATACTTGCTAAGATTTATTGAGAGCTTCCAATGCATCTGGTCCTCTTCTAAATTTCTGAGATGTTCTCCTATTCACCCATCACAATATCCAATAAAGATTCTTTCTTTAATATCACTCTTTATCATAAATGGGGAACAGAGGTTCAGAGAGATTACCAGGATTTGGCAGAGTTGGGATCTTAACCAGGCAGTTCCATTTCAGAGGCCATAGTTTGACAACCACACTGCTTCTCCTCAGACATTTGGTGTGTAATCAGCACTCAGAGATGTTACTGGCTTTCTTCTTATAGTTGTTGTACCCCGCCTCATGACGATTAAGCAGACAAACAACTCTGGGAACTGAGAACTTTGACCTTTTCTAAGCCCTCTCTGGCTGGTGCTGCCCACACCACTGGAGAAGGGAAAAGCAGAACCACCTGCAGGGTTCTTTCCATCCCTGAACCTAGGAAAGAAAGAACGCAGAAGAGATTGCAAATGGCCTAAGGTTCTTAAACTTAATGTAAGGTTAGTAAAAACTGCTCTCACACTGAAACACTCAGTACCATCATCCTGTTGCATCTTCATAAATCTTGGAGAAGCATTGGTTGGTGTGTTAGAGAGGGGAAACATTTTTGCTGCTAAGCAGCTCGGTGCTCATGTCACAGTACAGAACTTATCCAGAGCTTATCTAAATCCTCTTGGGGTCAGGAAACTCATTGTAAGGTCTAGTCTCCTGAGAATCCAGTAATTGGTGACTTTAGCTAGATCTGAAACGCAATCAGGGAGGGCTCTGTTCCTTGAATCAGTTGTCTGTTTTTAAGTCCTATGCACTATGAGCTCTGTTTATCAAAATAGTCTCTTTATGTAGAAATAATTTGAATTAAAAAGGAAGTCAGAATTAGTGTAATGACATTGGGTAGGAGAACTTGGCTTAGAAAAAAATGTGCCTATTTTTTAGATACAATCAAAGATCAGCAAATCTTCTCTCTTCATAACCTGTCATTTAGAACAGAAATTATTTTATCTGACACTCATAATAATCAGGCAGTAATAGCCAGGCAACAATAATAATAAGACAAGACAATCTATGTGCCTAGAATAATAGCATTAGAGAGGAGTACCTTTATTTAAAAAGAAATATTAAAGTATGTTTTATATGCATCTCAAATAGCTTTCTTATTAAAGTCATACATTTTTGGGAAAGTCCACCCTTGAATATTAACCAGTTAACAGTAACTAATCCTATAACACCTGTCTGAACTCAGAGCCCCACTGAAAGGAATCAAACAATAAACAGCTGGTGTAGGGGCCTGCTGCTTCCGGAGGATGTGAGGTGGTGCTGAAGTGAATATTTTCTTTATCTCATTTCTTTTTTAGTTTCTTTTTTTTTTTTTTTGGAACTGGTGAGTTGGAAGTGTCTTTGATAGTAACCCACATGAAAGTATTATGTTTTTTTTAGTGGTTGAAACCTTCATTTTTATGACAGCCTTTTCCAAGTGGCTTACTCGGATGTTCATAACACTCTGTTTCATCTTTTTATAGAGATTATTATTGCAGGAACTCAGAGCCCTCTGCAAACATTAATTAACCAAGCCTGTACAGGTAAGGATTACTACATCCCAATTTTCTTTGCTGGGAAAAATGAACTATTCCCAGATTTTATTGGCACTTCCCTTTAACTATAGACATTAGTACTAATTTAAAATAGACACACATATGTAATTTCCTACTTTATTGGAATACTATCTCTTTAATATAAAAATAATTTTTTTAACTAGTTCACTTTTTGAGGTGGTAAATTTATTTAAAATTGGTTATTTCTCAAGTAGATTTTTAAGTGCAATTTTTTGGCATAAATTTGTTTAGTTAAATTGCATTTCCCCCTTCTTAGTTTATATGTCATTTTAATTCAACTATTTTAAAATTACTTTAAGATCACAGCTTCTTGGCATTTAATCCAATGTCCTGTTAGAACATATAGAGAGATATTAGTGCCAAAGACATTTTTCTCAGCGAGGTCGGACACACCAGCAACGCTTTCGCACTTTTGTAATATTGGGGTGAGGGGAAGACATCATACAAATGAACACTGTGACCAGCCATCTTTGAATATGCATTTTTGTTTCAGGTGATGGAAAATTTAACTTTAAGGACTGTATTATATCTTGAAAAAGCCATGACTTGACAGATAAATGAGTGTGACACAACCTTAATAAGGTTTGTTGTGCAAGACCCTGAGATGGCCCTAATCATTTGTGCTCAATTATCTTTAACAATGGAATAAAATCTCTAAGCTCTCCTCAGGAAAAGAAATTCTTAACTGAATCTAAAGCAGGTAGAGGCATTTGAGTAAGTATGCCAGACAGTTTATTTTCTCCCTGTATTTTGACATCTTTTCTGAGATTGAATGATTTATTCTCCCTGGATGAGACAATCAGAAGAAGGGTTTCATTTCCAAAATGCAGGAATGAGCTTGTGTGGTACTTTAGAAGAGAATACTCCATAAAATGTTTTTTTTTTTTTAATGGTGTTTCTAAGTAATGCTTCTTCTCAGACTTGCTTTATTCAGGTGTCGTCCAATGATGTTGCATGGCTCAAGATTATTGCTAGGTACCCTAATAAAAATGCTAGATATTTAAAAAATTTTTTTGTTCTTTCTGAGATAAAAAGTATGAGGGTAGAATACAATAGCCTGTGTTGATTTGGTCAAATGTTGATTTTCTGAACATTCTTAGTGATAGCTTGCAAAATATTTTATTGCTTGCTCTTGAGGTCATTTGGGGTCAACTTTTTAGCTTTTAGCAGAATGTCTAATTGACAGAGAGAGAGCAAATTTTTTCATAAAAAGAATAAAACAGAAAAGGAAAGGTTTGTGTAAAAGAAAAATTAGAAGATAATTAATTTTAAGGTATTATTAATGAGCATAATTCTGATTCATCTACCCAAGCCAGATCTAAAGTCATTGCTCTCATAATTTGTTCCTCGGAAGAAGACACTGTTTAGTAAGTTCTAGAAGAAACCCTTCAATTCTTGCCCAGTGGGATCATCCACAGCAGCAGATAGTATTTATCAAAGAAGTTTCTATGAAACATTCATCAGAATGAAGTTTCTCCAGAGAACATTCTGATGGAGGTCAGATGGAAGGGGAATGGGTAAAAAGGGGGAAGGGATTAAAAAGTACCAATCTGTAGTTACAAAATATTCATGAGGATGTAAATATAGCAAAAGGAATACAGTCAATAATATTGTAATAACTATGTATGGTGTTAGATGGGTACGGGATTCATCAGAGTGATCATTTTATGTTATATAAATGTCTAATTACACTGTTGTACACCTAAAACTAATATAATATTGTATGCCAAGTGTAAGTAAAAAATATAAAACATTATTTATTATTTAAGAAAAATAAATAACAGGAATTTATGTAGTTGAACAAGAAGCAAATTGCTGCAAGTGTCATATATATATACATATATATATATGTATATATATATATAGTTATAGTTATAGTTACTGTTGGGAGAAATAGGATATTAGTAGCTGATACTAAATTTCATTAGATATTTTAGTCAACATTAATCAATGATAAGTGTGATGTGACCATCGACATCACAACATTCTCTAAGATTAAGTAATTAAAACATAATACAGTCTAGAACAAGGGATGTGTTCTTTTGTGTTACTGACAGTTTTTATAATTTAATAGCAATATAATCACCTAAGTTTCTGTCAGTGGATAAACAGTTTTAAAAACTGTGAGATGTGTGTATATATATATATATATATATATATATATATATATGCACGCACGCACGCACTCAAACACACACACACAAATACACAAAATATGGAATACCAATCAGCTTTAAAAGATAAAGAAATTCTGTCATTTGTGACAACATGGAAGAAACTGGAGGGCATTATGCTAAGTGAAATAAGCTAGACAGAGAAAGACAAATACTGTATGACCTCACTTATTTGTGAAATTTAAAAAAGAAAAAATAAAGTCAAACACGTAGAAATGGAGAGTAGAAAGGTGGTTGCCATGGACTGAGGGGTAGAGAAAATAGGGAGAGGTTGTTAAAGGGTATAATGTTTAGTGATGAGATGAATAAGGTCTAAGGATGTAATGTATGATATGGTGACTATAGTTAACACTGTTGTATAATTGAAATTTGCCAAGAGAGTAAAATTTAAATGTTTTCAGCAAATAAAACTCCCAATAGCAAACAAACAAAAAACAAAAACAAAAGATCAATGTAGATGGGTTAAATGAGAATCTATTGAGGAGAGAATCTGTAAAGATGGATCAGCCTCCAGAACAATGTTGCATAAAAAAGGAACTCACCTTTCTTCTCTCTCTGTTTTTCCTTTTTTATTCCCTCTGTTTTCAATATAAAACAAACAAACAAACAAACATATAACGCAAATCAATCATCATGCTAGACTCAGGCAATTCATTGATGAAGAAGATATAGTTCTCACACTGAAGTAAAAGTCAGCAAACTTTTTCTGTAAAGATTCAGATGACAAATATTTTAGTTTGCATGTGCCATATGGTCTCTGTCACAACTACTCAACTCTGCCTGCGGTAGGGCCAAAGCAACCACAAACAATGCATAAAGGAATAGGTGCGGCTGTGTTGCAATAAATATTTATGAACTCTGAAATTTGAATTTTATATAATTTTCATATGTCATGAATTATTCTTCTTTTGATTTTTAACCATTAAAAAAAGTGAAAATCATTTTTAGTTCCTGGGTCATATACGAAGCAGACATATATAAACAATTGGAATAGTGTGTAAATGTGTGTTCTATGTCCATATGAACAAGAATCATCAGAGTAGTCTCTACCCCCGCAACACAAATTAACATAACTTTCAACCTATTTTCTCACCCTGATGTGCTAAAAAGTTATGGCATTTCATGTCTGTATTAATTGCTCATCACTGACATTTTCTCTGCCAGAATGTGCATCCTCTGAATTGGAAGAGGGGGAAGAAAAAGAGCAAGGAGAAAAAGATGCTGCCATTTTTGATATATGCCTCTAATACTGATGAGTGAACTCAGATTAAAAATAATTACAAAATATTTTTAAGTTAATATTATTTAGTGATCAGGATAATTTTTTTGTGATATTTAATTCTGCTATTATATTCTTATCCTTTTCATGTATTACCTTTTCTTCTACCAGCAATGAAAATAGAACATGATCTAACAGAGGATTATATTTTAAGAAAAAAAAAAAAAACAGAATATGTTTTACTAAAAGTTTTTTCCCAAACTTGCAGTGGAGCCCGATAATTCAAAAAATACTTTTCTGACTAAAGTTATAGTAATCTTCACAGCTTTATGGGTATGTGGCTTGTGCCCACACTCAGAAAGTTCCCACTCTGCTGTCACTATGTAGGAATTCTTAATGTTTTTTGAACCAGAGGTCCACATTTTCATCTTGCACTGAGGTCCACATTTTCAACTTGCACTGAGCCCAGCAAATTGTGTAGCCAGGTCTAGAGAGAAATGACAATAACTCTGCATTATATTTTATATCCTAAACTTTCCATAGTGACATGCTATCTACATAGCCAGCTATCAAAAATATCTGGTGAATGCCTAGAATTTATGAAATGCCTATATTTTTCAGGTGCTATTCTAGTCAATTTGTATAGAAGATGGTAATATTTACTTGGTTCTTAAGGATTTGTGTGCCCTGCTTAAATACATAAGTGATTCATGAATAAAAAATAATAGTGGAAGATGGCTATAAAGGAAGTGAAATAGAATGGAGAGGGGAAATAGGGAAAGCAAAATAACAGAGAAAAGGAAAAGCTTGTTGCCTAGATGGATGGATGGTGGCCTGAAATGTCGCCTGATGTCCTGGTGACTCTGAAACATGAGAGATAGATAGATGCATCTGGCATGCCACGATTTCTGGCAGCATTTTTTATTTTTGGAAAAAAAATTAGGCAGATAATGAAAAGTCACAGAAAGTGACAGATTCTGTAAATAACTTCAGCAAATACAAATAAGCAACAGTGTTTAAATAAGTAAATGGAGGACAGCTGGTCATGATTTGGTGGTAACAAGGGCCCATGTGAATATTCTAGACCTTTTCAGCTGAAGTCATGCATAAAGAGGACAACCACCTTTAGTATTTTAAAAAGTATCAATATTTTTTGTTTTTGAGCTAAAATAAACCTTATATGTCATTATTTGTTTTCATATTAAATAATAGAGAGGTAAAAGACTTCACGTATAATAAACCCTAAACTCTTAATGACCAATTTTAAACTTTATTTACCATAATTTAATGCTCTACTCTCCAACAGCATGTTAATATAAACTTAATTGCATCACTATTTAAGTTTGAATCTCAACCATTCTAAAGTTCTCACCGTTAGGGAGAAAGAATCCTGCTTCTTGAAAAGTAAACTATCCCTTAGTATTTTTGAGTATCCCAAAGTTGTCTTAAATATGTCCAAGAGTCAGTCCTACCATCCCTCCCTGTGTAATTTAGGCTGGAAGGTCCTGGACACTAGACATGTCCACTTCCACCCTAGTTGCTAGAGACATTTGCTACTGTTACCAGAGTCGAGGTACTAGTCATTCAGGAGCCACTCCATGGCTTCCACCTGAGAGCTCCTGCTTTCTGAAATTAACAACAACCTCTGAAGTTTTAGAGTGAGTTTCAAACTTTAATTTGCATATATATCATCTAAGAATTCCGTTAAATGCAGATTCTGATTCAGCTCATCTGGGGTGGAATCTGAGATTCTGCCTGCCTAATAAGCTCCCAGGTGTTGCTGACAGTGCTGGTTCATGGACCACACTGAATGACAAGGCAACAAACAGCACTGTCTCAAAATGTGTGCTTTGTACCACTTGATCTTCTATTGCCACAGATTTTTTTTTAATTATTATTATTATTATTATTATAGACTTCTGGGCCCCTGTTTCTGCTCAATCAATATTTCTGGGGCTAAGAAACACAAAATTTATATTTTTAGGAAACGTTTTTAGGTGACTCCCGAGTAACCAGCTGGCTAGAGTACAGACACTGTGGCTTCCACACCCAAATAGTTACTGAAAAAACTAGAAGGAAAATTTTCTTTCTTTATATATTTTCTAAATTAGGGATATGGGAGAGGCCTCAGAGTCAGATCACTTGGACTCTTAACACTTTCGGAATTTAGAACTCTGTTACAAATGCAGTCATTTTTTTCCCTGTAGACAAATAACATTGTCTGTGGGACTGGGTTGGAACATGGCACAGGATCCCACCAAACATCTCATTCAGAAGAGCCAAGTCTCTGCAATTCTTGGTCCTACTTTCCAAGGTTTTTTTTTTTGTTTGTTTGTTTTTTGTTTTAAATTATTATTCTAGATTGCTTCCACTTTTATTGCAGATTCTCTCACGGGCCCTATTGTTCTTTCTTGCATTCTGGCCTCCACCATTCCCTCTTGCTCACATCTTTTAGACTCAAACCTCCATTTGTGATAGGATTAATGTCTTTGTCTCCAAGAGGCCCCTAAATCCTATTTAATCAGGTCAATAAAAATAAATATCTAAGGGGCTAGGATGTCACCTGAATTCACATCCTGAGGCTCTTTCTGGTCAAAGTCAGCTGTTTCCAAACATTATTTGCCCAATAAATGCCTTTGATAACTTCTCTGCCTGGAAGATGATGCCATAATCCAGATTGAACTAGCATATGTCTCATCAATAGGGGCCTGAATCACCCCATATTTATCTCATATATTGCATTTATTAGGATAAACATCTCAGGGTATTGCCTGTGTTTGAGGAGCACTGCCCTTATTCTTGAAAACAGAGCCTCTGCTTATAGATTTATAGAATAACTAAACATCAGAGCATACAGAGAGCATAATCACATTGAGGACAGCACAAATGAGAAACATTTCAAGCAAAAAGGGAGCAAAGTAACTTGAATAATATCACATATTAGATTTTTAATGATGTACTAGGACCTAAATACAAGACTCTTAAAACAAGAGATTTTCAGAAGTTTTATGCAATTACCAGTGGGGAAGGAGGGATTTTTCTTTAATCCTAAATACTAACACATATTTAAATTACCCCACATACTGACTTCCTTTGTTTCCTGAGCCTTGTCTTTCATATCTGCAAAGTCCTCTAGACATCTTTATACCTTTATATTATGTAATATCCAAACTCATGTGAGTTCACAGACTTTTCCATGATAGCATCTGCCAAAAGCAATTATTCTTGCTTTCCCATCTTCATTATTTCACCTAGCATTTCTGAACTTGACAACACTTATATTAGCATTATTGAAAACATAATCATAAACTGATTTTAAATTGAGATTTAACTATTGTATACCCAACAATCTTTCAGTGTCTTCTGTTTGCTACTTTATTAGGCACCAGGAAGATGGCAGTGAAGAAAACAGACAAGTCTTTGGCTCTCCTAGGTTAAATATTCTAGTGGATTTTATTTTTAACTATGCAACAATACTGTGCAAGGCCAGCCTAAGTAAAGTAGCTCCTGTGACCTGGACAAATATCTCCCCAAGGAATGAGTCAAATTGCTTTAGAGTTAAACAGTTCTAGAAAGAGAGTCTAGAAAACAGACAATGTTAAAGGTACAAGCAAACAGATAGCAGCTGAGGCTCATAAGAAGATGTGGGGGCAACACTGGTAGGCGTGTGGTGCTCCAGGAAATAAAATGCAGGACCAATGGATATTTAGAAATCCAAACTGGTGAGCAAGCAGTTGGCATCAGTTAAGAAAACAGCATGTACCAGAGGTAAAGCTACTTGGCTGGGTTCAGGAATCTATTCACCATCTCTTCATAGTTGTAGCAATGCTGAATTTATTCCATGGAAGGTCAGAAAGATGGAGTTAATAATAAAGCCAGAAATATAATCTTTATGATTGGATTTTATAATTTCATCTGGATCTTGAAATAAAATAAAGGCAAAATACCAGGCTACAGAACTGGAACTCAATTTGGGTAGGAATATCAGTATAGATATTATTTGTTGTGGTATAGCTGAGTATTGGGAGTAAAACTTCATTTCTGTCAGTTTTGCCAGGTTAAGAACTGGTCTAGATGCCTGAGTTGGGGACTAGTTGACAAAAGCTATTTGCATTAACTAGCACTTAGGAAACAGTGTTGACTAATGGCAGTGAAAACAGGCATCTATATTATTTTTCACTTTAATAAGTAATGTCCTAAAGCATTTCACATTTTTAAAATATGATGCCAGTTGCCCTTTTGAGATTAAGAAACTGTAGATTGCTAAGGACAAACAGAGTTCTTTGAATCATAGTTTACTAAATACAAACTGAAAAAAAAAACAGGAATGAATTACACACAAAAAGTTTAAATGCCCTTTTAGGGCATCTATCAAGATGTTTATACTTCCTGTCACATTATATCTTCATTTCTTAAATTAAATCCTTTTGGGCATGATAGTATTATAGCACAGGGCTGGGTTATATCTGTCAATGTTTACATTTTTGACAACTGCTCATAAATGAAATTGGTTTATAATTTGTTTATTCTTTGCAATCTCAGTAGAAATGATCATAAAATCTTGGTTCAATAAAATGTTTGGGAGGGGTTTCTATTTTTTTTTTTTGTAATGCTTAACATTGTTATAACATCTTAGTTTTTCTATGTTTTTACTGAGTAAATTTTGATAATCTTTTCTTTTTTTTTTTTTAGAAAATCAGTACTGAAATGGTAAAATACTTAGTGGAATAGTGAAGAGCTGGTCAGTGGATGTTGTGACGAGCTGCTTTAATCCTCTTGGGATAGGAAAGACTTTAATGTCCCCAGCCCCTGAGAGTAGGGCAGCAGTAGCCCTCAGTTGTTAACCTTCTTTACTTTGGCTAACGAGAGCGCCCATGCCTTCTTCCTAAGGAAGCCCATGTCCAACCCCCGATCACTGTGGGATGTGAAGTCCCAGCAACTGTGGGATGTGAAGTCCCTGACCCCAACCAGCAACAAATCTGGGTGGTTATCTCAGCTTCAGAACACCATATAGGGTCATGGGGAGTCTTCTCCAAGGTGACATTAGATTTACTTCTTCCTCTGCCTATTTTCACTTATTTTCTTCTCTTTTTTTAAAAATAACTTTAAAAAAATTTCTTTCTACTGTTTTTTAAATATATTTAAATTTTTATGGATTTTTAAAATTGACTTTCATAACCTTATTAAAATAGTTAAGTAGTTAGACTTAACTGCAAAGTTTACTAGATTACTTACTGTTATATCTTTTAAGGCATGACTTCTACATTTTTAAATACTTGATGTTGATTTCCTTCTAAAGATGTCATCTATTTATTTTTATAACTATTGCGAAAAGTTGCCTGATGGCAAGTGTGGTAAATAATATATGATCTATGTTAGTTATAGCAGAAATGGTTCAGATGACCTGAGTTGCTCTTCCAGACACAGGTGGGCCTCATAGGACTGCAGCTGCTTTCCTGAATGCTCAGTAGTCACTTTTCAGGAAGCTTAGTACAAGGAAAGAGAGAGAGAATTCTAAAGGGAAGTTACAGTGTCTATTTCCCAATTGAAGTATCAGAAGAGGCCCTTTCAAAGTCCTCAGGCTCTTTGATGTTGAGGCTCAGGGTCTCTTATTTATTAGAATGTGGGAGAGTAGGCTGCGTCTGATACTTAGTTTCTTTACTAAGGTAACTTGCCTTCTTCTTTCCAATAAAGCAAAGATAAATTTAAAGAGCCAGGGGAAAACTGTTTGGATTCAGGAAACTTGCCAACTAATGATTTGGTTGGGGGTTTCTGATGAGCAATGTCCTTAGGGAAGGAGGATACCACGTCTTACCTGAGGAGCTAGTCCTCTGGGGAGAGCAGAAGCTGGCCATGTGGAGGGGCCTGACTTGTTGGAGCAACGACAGATGCATGTTTGAAGTTAACTAACAATGCAATACGACATAAGGTAAGTACCATATAAGCAGCATGAACGGCAAGTATTTAAGGAGTTCAGAGAGGTTTAATAGCTATTTGTTGATTTGAATTACAGGTAGACAATTGCCTGTAGTGCTTACATCTAGCAATTACTTTTCTATTAACCTTGTCTGTGGGTAGCCAAGAACCTAATACCGTTCCCATGTCACCTCATCACCTCTGACTAATCTCACTGCATTTCTTTTCAACATATGGTAATTGGTGATTTTTGGAGACCAGCTTATTCAAATGGTTTTTTTCTTTAATAATTAGGACACCTGCTTTCACCACCATTTCTATAATCTTGGCCTATACTTCATTTTGCTCTCATAGTTATGATAAAAAAAAAAACTCAATAGAACATAGTCTTCCCTGAGAAGTATAAACTGATATCAACTAAGTTTCATAATGCCTCTGAATTTGTTTCTTTTTCTTCATAATGAGGATAATGATAACCTTATAGGATTTTTCTGAGTCTTAAACAAGATAAAATACTATATTGGAGTATTTTATAAAAGTGTTTGCAGTTATTTGAACCTGACTTTAGTTAAGATAGCTAGCGAAAAGCTCAGATTTGCACATTTCATGAAATATTCTTTTTCTTCCTGTATATGAAGTGCTTGACTTATATAAGCAAAGAATGTTTTTTTTTTCCTTTTCTACCTTCATGCCTCATGTAGGCTGGATGCCCTTTATGCTAATCCACTATTGATATCAGATGTATAGTTACAGGAATACAAAATAACAGCCTTCTGCTGGCGTTTTGCTCTGCAGTTTTAAGGGTGACTTTATAATTTAATTAGCCTAGTATGCAATTAAAACAATTCTGAGAATATAATGCTGTGATATAGGTAAGGGAAATAAAACTCAATAAGGTTACTTGAGTTTTCCAAGGTCAGACAGACAGTAAGAAAGTAGAACTGAAACAAAACATGGCCTGGTTGGGTGATAGCCCCATTTGATTTTTCAGGATGGCCACTGTCTCACCCTCACTCAAGGTCTAGTTCTTAATGTTTCAGAATTTCTAGCCCATAGGACTCCAGGCTCTTAATATCAGAGTAGACGCAGCTCCTTCACTTTTATGTGCATCGGAGTTGGGTGACAATGTAGTATTATCATCTGTCCTGAACAAACAGTGGGAGAGGGCATTTCTGAGAACGAGCACTCTTAGCTTTAGACATTCTCTCAGGACCAGGAAGAAAGTCTTGGCCTCAGTGTCAAGGATGACAAATCCAAGGTAAGATAATAAGTAAAGACACCTGCATGCCTAACTTGAGAACAGGGGACAAAGGAGGTTCATTTATGGCTTTGCACCAGTAATGCAGTATAAAATATACCTCCAATAGACACCCATGAAGGGCTCTTGCTAAAAAATGGAACCAGAGTCTAATCCAGCTTCTAGATCTAACTATGTATTAATAGAAAATTAAGGAGACAGAGGAACATGTTAAAAAAAAGCATGGAGATGTGAGCAACAAAATCCAGCATCTGGGAATCTTGATAGGATATATGAATCCGGTTTTCTCAGCAAATAAATTGCAAGGGTACAGAAAGGCAGGGAAGGGTATAGATTAAAAGAAACTTAAGACACATAGTAAGCAATGGGATGTGTAGGCCTTATATAGATTTTATATCAAATTTTATATGAAGCAACACATTTAAAAAAGAAATGCGGAAATTTGGAAATCAACTGTATATTTGATAAGCTGAAGAACTTACTTTAATTTTTAAATAGAAAAAGGAGATATGTCTCCTTATTGTGGTGAGCATGCAGCGAGGCAAGTTGTGTTAATCAAAAAACTTCCAAAGCTGCCTCCATGTCCTGCACCAAGTGGCCATCTGTGACATCCCCTCAGAGCTGTCATTTTAATAGAATATATGTGGAGAAACTTCACTGATGAATTCCAGATGCTAAAGTGTTGGTGCAGGGGGCAGAGATAATGTTTTCTTGCTATGTGGCATCCTCTCAGATAGACTCCTGTGATTTTCCCAATAATTAGACTCAAAATATATACATATTTATAAATCTTTTTACGTATCATCTTAGTTCTTTGTTTTTTATTTTGTCTTCCACTTTTTTTTCTTCTCTGGTTTTGAGTGTTTTATACAATTCCATTTACTCTCCTCTCTTATCACACCAATTATACTACTTTTTAAAAATTTTTTAGTGATTGCTCCAGAGTTTGCAATATACATTTAAAACTAACCCATCCACTTTCAAATAACACTATACTGTTTCTTGAATAGTGAGATACCTTAGAGTATTGCCACTTCTTCTCTCCTGTTGCTTATATCTGTCATTGTATAAGTTATTTTATTTTATTTTATTATTTTTTGTGTGTGTTTAAGCACAAAAAAAAATAGAGTACAAAATAAAGGCAAAGTCAGAGAGAGAAAATAAGGAACAAGGAATCCTAAGTATAAAAAGCATAAGATAGCAGAAGACCAAAAGTAAGCTATGTATTTACTAGGCTACATTCTGATTGTCTCTTTTCATTGGATGTAGTTACAGAAACACCCTGAGGGTCTGTCAATCATTCTGTCTTTTCATAGTCTGTTCTGCTCAGTTAGGCATCTGTTTTATATTTTCACATCCTATTTCAATTCCTTTTGGAGTAGTTTATGTACCACCCTTAGGAGAGAAAAAGCTACCCAGAGAAAAGGCTTCCTATAAATATTTACTGCATGCAAATAGATTGAAGTGAAGGGGTTCAGAAAATGCTAATGGGTGCATGCAAATAAATACAAACATTAAATTTTGTTTCTTAATCTTACCTTTGCTCCTTCTAAAAATGCTTTAAAATTTTTTAAATCTGTCAGGGTCGTATTAGTCCTCTCAATTAGTAAGATGCCATCTTTGGAAGCAATTACAAATTATTATTATAATTTTTAATAAAACTAGTATGGTTTTAATATGGTAGAATTCATTTACAATAAACTTTGCTATGTCAGCATTTTATTTTTAAATAAAGTTAAAAATGCAAATTGTAATTCTTCAGAGAGTGAAGTACCTTTAAACTTGGGGGCAAGTTTCTTTTTTCCCTCTCTCCCTTCTTCTCTTCTCCATTTCTTTTTTTTCTTTCTTTCCTTTTTCCCTTCCTTTCTTCCTTCCTTTTTCCCTTCCTTTCTTCCTTCCTTTCTCCCTTTCTTTCTCCCTTTCTCTCTCTCTCTCTTTCTTTCTTTCTTTCTTTCTTTCTTTCTTTCTTTCTTTCTTTCTTTCTTTCTTTCTTTCTTTCTTTCTTTTTTCTTTCTTTCTTTCTTTTCTTTCTTTCTTTCTCTTTCTCTTTCTTTTCCTTCCTTCCTTCCTTCCTTCCTTCCTTCCTTCCTTCCTTCCTTCCTTCCTTCCTTCCTTCCTTCCTTCCTTCCTCTCTCTCTCTCTCTCTCTCTCTCTCTCTCTCTCTCTCTCTCTCTAACAATTAAAATGTTACATGAAACAGTAACTCATTTTTATTACCGCTCTATCATGTGAAATCCTTCTCATCTTATTCAGTCAATACCATTAACCTTTCAGCTTTAGTGGCAAATCCAACCATGGAAATTCTCTCACTGTAAAACTAAACGTCTCAGACAGCACCTCATAGATCTGAAGCTTTTGGCCACAAGCAATGGTCCCTTGACAAACTGATCTGAAATGAAAATTCTTTTGATAATAACAAATTCAATTTATATATTTTGCTTTATTTCCTGAGGTTTAAAAAAAAAAACAAAACCCTCTCAAAATATTATTATTTGAAAAAGGACAAAAAACACAAAAGTCTATGCTAATATTCCTATAAAATAGTAATGGCTAATCTGAGCCAAACAGAAAATTTCTACATCTTACTATTTTTTTGAATTTTAATACACCAAGGAAACATTTTGGAATAGATATTCCTGATAGTAAATACTATAAGAGAAATAATTTGTTTATTGGCTGCCATAATAGTTTTCACTATTGAATTGTCCAATAACCAGTCCCCTTCCTACACAACTGTTGACCACAGCCGACCTGTTCGCTTCCAACTACTAGTTTATCAGTTTATTTTGGACAGGTATCCAGAAGAAATGTTTGACAATGTGTTTATTAAAGAACCACATTTAGATATGCTTTATAGAGATATTTGTGTTTTAACAGCTCTGTGCCAAATGGTAGCTAATTAACAGGGAATGGGAGAAGGGGTAAGTTAGCTTGGTATAACATTAGAAGAAAGAAAAGTGTGGTGAACAAGAAATAGAAAGTACAGTATACATTCTATGTGCATTTTAAATAAAAATATTACTATCATTTTCTGAATATGATTATCTCAACATGACATCAAAATTTGTTAATTACTTCACAGGACATGGACAAAATGAGAAAGTAATTCAACTGCTGTCGAAAGCCAAGCAAGAGCTGTGGTCCAGACCCTAACGTGGTCCCGATTACCAAGGAACCTGAAAACTTCAGGTATTGTAGATTATTCATTCACATTCATATATTATAACACTGCCTTGACCATTTCGCAGATCCTGGCATGGTATCGTTTCCTACCCTGTGTTTCCTATGATAAACACAAACTCATTCAAGCTATAGTTTTAATTCAATAAGATTATTTTAAAAATAAACACCTCCAACTCTGACCTCAGACTTGATGTACTTAATCTTAAAGGGCAAACAGCTCTGAGGAGTCCTTTTTCTGCTTTATTTGTCCTCTGGAGAGCAATTTTTTTTTTTTTTTACAGAAGTGACAGATTTTAGAAACATTACAAGTAGAAGACTGATGGCTGAGAAGAGTAGATATCATTTGAATGATTGTAGATTTAGAGTAGATGTTGCTCTTGATTTATTTGTATCTAGACAGAGCTAAAAAATATATATATTTTGGCATTAAAATCAACAGTGTACAGTGAAATCTCCTAGGAAACAAGATAGCAGCTGAGGAGCAGTCTTCCCTACCTAACCCCTCAATCTACCCAAATTCTGATGGAGGAAACATTGGAAATAGAGTAGAGTTTGTATCATTTCTAGAATCTGAGGAGGTTGCTATATGAATACAAAGCACTCAGGAATTTCTGCCTGGCTCGGCTGGGGCCTGCTAACCAATAGAGATAGTGGATTCATGATCCATAGCATCTGAGTCCCAATCTGTATCTTTCATTAATTAGTGGAATCCAGGAGAAATATTATCTTTATTAACATTGTTGTTACTATTATTATTGTTATTGTTACTTTATCTCCTAAGAAAGGAGTTTGGTCTAGGAATTGCATAGAGGAGATTATGCATTATATAAAAACAAACTGTAGTTTGCAAAGTGTAATGGTAGACAAGTAGACAGAATGGTGGCTTGTAGAATAATATTTATGATAGTGGCAGATGTCCCTGGAGATATCTCTGCACTATGACTAGTATCTCTACTAGCATAGCAGAAAGTTGCACCTCTTTTGAATAGCAGCCAGCTATACCTGGGAGAGTTAAAGGATGAATTGAATGGAGCCTGCACTAGAAAACTCAGGGCAAGGCTAGCTACATAAATCAGGGGGTAACTGTGGCTGAATTGGAAAGAAGTTCTCAAATATTATTAGATATTCCCTGCAGCAAGCAGTAGCACTTAGGAAACTAGGCAGAACTAGAAAGCTGTGTGCGTGAGAGAGGGATATAGGAGTTGGTGATCACAGACATAAAAGACTACAACAAAGAAAGAGCCAGTTATAAAACTGGCCACAAGATAGACATCTGGCAGGTCTGACACTTTACACAGAAGTTTAATATGACAGAGATGAGGGGCCCTCCTATACCTCCTATACAGATTCTTTCGAGCTATAATATAGGCTGGAGACATTCCTTAATTTCATCACAGTTTTCTCCTTCCCCTGTTTTGAATCCTTTTATTAATGTCAGCATATTTGGGAAGGAATTATGCAAATTCATATGGCCTTTGCCATTTTTTCAGAAGTTTTAAGATCTTTCTTTTGAGATCCAACCAACAATAAAATATCTCTTGTATTTTCAAGACGTTCTTTATTCTGTCATTTGTGTTTATTAGTAAACATTCAAGATGGTTGGCTTAAAGTCAGTGGTCCAAATAGCCTTCAGTTGAGGATTCAGATTTAACAGAATGATTTCCATGTTTTTCTCAGGTGCATTAAATTTATATGCTTCTTTTCACTACTATCAGCATATTAATTTTTCTATTTTGCTTATGAAAATAGTAAATAGGAGCAAAATATTACACACTACAATTCTCAAATAATTTTAAACATAAAAAACATTTTAAAATAAATATTATCCTAATGAATCATTAACTAAAATGATATTGAGAAGCAGTATAGGCATCATAGTGGTTAAGATT
Source organism: Macroglossus sobrinus (assembly GCA_004027375.1). Lineage (NCBI taxonomy): Eukaryota > Metazoa > Chordata > Mammalia > Chiroptera > Pteropodidae > Macroglossus > Macroglossus sobrinus. The sequence continues at coordinate 22,550 of PVKZ01002094.1, forward strand.
ACACATCCTGGAGCCAGTTTGCCTCTTTCACTTTTTAGATATGTGAATTTTAATAATTTATTTAGCCTTTCTGTCTTTCAGTTTCCTCACATGTAAAACAGGAATGATAATATTAATAATTCGCCTCATAGGGCTGTTGTTGAGATTAATGAGTTAATATATATGTCAGGCACTGAGAATAGCACTCTGCTGATAACAAGAGAATAGGGTTGTTTATTATCAGCATTAGCCAAATTCCAATGATTAACCAAAATAAAAGTGAAGTTACTTTGGTTGATGTTAGGATATTTTGTGTGGCTGAGATTTTGTTTCATTTTTATTGCTTTCAAATTATTAACTATTATCCAAGAAACATTTATTAAAAATTTATTTCTGTTAACTTTTTATTTATGCTACTTCTGTTAATTTATATTTAATGTTATAAAAGTGATTTTTAAACCTTGTATTATTTTATTACACGAATAATACATGTTCATTTTAACAAACACAAAATGCATATGAGGTGAAAGCATGTTTTTTATATTCCAAATTTAAGAAACATTTATGTGTATTTTTATATTGGTTAGGATGAGTTAGGTTATTCTGAAGTTGAAAAAAAAAATCCCAACAACTTGGGGATTTAAGGCACAATGGTTTATTTCATCCTGTCACTACATATCAATCTCACATCAGCTAGGATCTCTGCTTTGCTTTATCTTAATTCCCTCCTCAAGGACAGGACTCAAAAGTTGTATCCCATTGCATTTATTTAGCTCAAAGTTTAGGATGTCTGGGTAATGTAGACCATGCTGTACCTGTCTTAGTCATTTTGTGCTGCTATAACAAGAAAGCCATAGACTGGGTGGCTTAAACAACATTTATTTCTCAAAGTCCAGAGGCTGGAAAGTCTAAGATCAGGGTATCTGGTGAGGACTGTCTTCCTGGTTTACAAGCAGACACTATTTGCTGTATCATCACATGGCAGAGACACAGGGCAAGCTTTTCTTGTCCCTTCTTATAAGGACACTATCTCACCATGAGAGCTCCATCCTTCTGACCTCATCTAAACCTAAGTACCTCTCAAAGGCCCCTACCTACAAACACCATCACAATGAGGATTAGGGGATTTTGTAGCACACATTCAGATCATAGCAGTTCCTCATGTCTAGAACTACTTCCTTTTGACCTAGAGACCCCACAGATAGTTATAGTTCTTTTTCAGACATACCCTCTTATAAATTTGTGATACACATCTTTACATTCTTACTCTCAATCATCTGTGTCTTTTGTAAATTCATTGTGGGTTCCTTAAGTTTACTGAACTTCAGAGAGAAAGATACTCTTAGTCACTTCTCTCTTAACCACTTGTCGAATTAAAGGATTTAACTGGTGCTAGATGCTTTGTTAGACTTTTACTCTGAGAGAACTTAATGACTGAGAGATTTGATTGAGGGTAGCTGTTCCTTGGACTTGCCCATGAGTTTTAATAGGATCTCTTCCTTAGAATATTCTTATCTCCTCGTCCTCCATTACCATAAGTTGTAGATTGAGAGATACTTGCCTTTTTAAACTATGTAAATCTTTGAATCTGTGAACATTATGTTCCAATTAATTCCGATTATTTTCTGAAATTAGTTTTTGCTTATGCTAACTTTCCAGATAGAGACTGCAACAACCAGCATATATACGATCAACATTTTGTTTTCTATCTTTACCCCTAGAGCCATAAGTTAGGAATAGGCTTGGCCTTCCAAGGAAACTGAGACAGAAAGGCTAAACTACAGGTGCCAGTCTATCCGGTGTTCAATCTCTGTGTAATATGGGCCACCATTTTCTCAATCTCCAGTATCAGTTTCCTTACTTCCTACCCCCTGAACCCTAATGCAATGCCCCAAAAGTAAGTGATTTTGGTTGCAACTATACCCTACTATTGCTACTCATTTATACCAGTAAAGATAGAGTAGGTTATGCTTTTGTAAAAAAGAGCTTCAGTGGTCTAAACTAAAAGGGGTTTATTTCTTGCTCTTACTACATGTCCACCACAGGTCATCTAGGGGCTCTTCTTTGCATTTTCCTCATTCCTTTACTCAAGTTGCTTAGTAAGCCTCATCTAAGTGTTTCTAATTGTCATGAAACAGGGAAGAAAGAGAGCATGGGAAATTTACACTGGTTCTTAAACTTACAACCAGAAAAACACAAAGAAAAGTAACCACCCAACATTCCACTGCTCAAAGCAAATTACATGGCTGCACGTAATTTCAAGGGGGTGAGGAAGTGAAGTAAATCCAGGTGTCTAAGAATAGAACTGGTGTTCTCAGATTCATCCTCTCCTTTTTTCTCTATCTCTCTTTTTCTCTCTCTGCACCCCTGCTTTTAATCTGTATACCATTAATTTATGCATAATTATTTGATTGAATATTTTATTGGCAGTGCTTTCCCATCTGTGTTCTGCCAAGTCAAAACAGAAAGGGAGCACCAAGCATGCAGGACTTTGGTCCCCGAATTCAGCTCAAGTAGACAAACCATAACATCTTTTCTTTTAGACACAATCCTCAAAAAAATATTCCAAACATGTTCCAAACATTTCATATGTGTTTATTTATTCTAGTCATTTCTTCTTTATTAACCTCAGCCTAATGGTATAAGTCCGATGAACTATAGATGACCAACCCATCAAAATATTGCCAATGATTACTCTGCACTGAAATTGTTGGTTAATGTATACATAACCATCTGTACTTCCTAGGAAACTTGGGGCCCTAGTTTGAGCAACCGTGAATATGCATAACAGTAAACCCTTGACAATTTTATGATGAGAACATGTTAATGAAAAAAGTATAAAATATTTAGAAACTGAGTCACTCTACACTCCTCTTTATACCTGAAAATTAGAAAATAATCGCTTTGTGAAATGGCCTAAAGACGTAAAGGAAGAAGCATTTAGATTAGAAATTACTTCCAAATTAAGCTTGAGAGACAATCATTGGAGTGGGAATGCACGAATTCCATCTGGAGGAGGGAACTCTAATATCTTCCACTTATGTCAGTGGACTAGCTCTGGCCATGTTTAGAGTAAATATAAATTGAATTCATGCAGCAGGCAGGTTACTGTATTTGCTGATGCATAATGAGGGTGCTCAAACTTAGAATGTTTATCCCCTAGAGTCTCATTAAACTAAATATACTCGCCTTAAGCCACCTGCCTTTGGGCAGTCTCAATAGAAATAAAATCAGATTCATTTCCCATCTTGATAAATTGGCATTAACTACTACTTTATCTCAAATAGGCTCGATAATTAGTGTCTCTGATTACATGGAAAAAACTGTTAGATCTTTTAGAATGTTTTTAAAAAAATTCAGGCTTTCTAATTTTGCTGCAGTTGAGGGAGGAGATTTGAAAGCCCTGAGCCAGTCATGACTGTGTGATGAGCGTCATTAAAATAGCAATCTTTTTTTGGTAACTCATCTTGTCCCAAGTAAGTGTGATTTAAGAATATGGGAACACCTGTTCCACAGTGACAATTTTTACCTCACTGCTCTAATATCTATGAAGGCTGTGAGCTTGAGAGAAAGATGTGGATATAAAGAGTGAAACATCTAATTCAAAAACTAAGAGAAAGTATCCCTAGGAAATGAATTGTCACAGAACTGAGGTCCAGTTCTGTATCTAATTTATTCATCACCAACTGTAAATAACTCACTTTGTTTATATTTCTATCAATAGCTATTGATTATATGCAAGGAGCTAAGCACCCAGTGGGCTCTAAGGCACTTGTCCCTTTCCAGGAGGCAAACTGAAAGCAGAGACAGGTCCTTGCTGCCCCAGGGTCCTGCAAAGCTCTCTCCTCTTTCCTCTCTACTACCCCAGCTGGAATCTATTTCAACTATAAGGAACACTTTTACATGTTTCTTGAAGCTTTCTTCAATAACAGATAAATTTCCTAAGGCTTTAGACTTATGTTTAGGGATTGGCCACTTAATTCTATTTATCAGATCAACATATACCTACCTGCCCTTGGGAAATAGGCTAAGAGCTATGATTATAGTAGAGAAATGTGGTGGGCTGAGAAGAAATAATTTGCAAGTCCCTTGAATAGAGAGAAATAAAAGAAAACAAATAATGGTAGGAAGAAAAAAAAAACATGTGGATTGTTTTATCATAGTAATAATAACGATAATAATAAGAGCTAATATTTCTTAAAAGTTTACTTTGTTCCTGGCTACTATGAAAATTACCCTAAGCAGAGTAGTTAAATCTTACTATCCATTGTATGATGTAGAGACTGCCTACACTTCCCAGACCTTGGAGAAGATAAATATTTTCCCCAAAATATTCTAGTTCAGGGAATGAACTAGATAATCTTTCTGACCAGGGTACTGCCTTGTCCTCAGCAGTTGCTTTGGTCTCTGAATCTGTGGTTGCGCCACGTTGAAACCCATGTTCTGAAAAAAAATATGGAGACTTTGGTAGGTTTCAAGAGTGTCTGTGGTATGGTAAGACTCTGACATTTATTGCATGGACAGTGGTTTAGAAGATGTTGAGGTTAAGTAAGAGATCTTTTACCTCAACAGCCAGTGTAGTGATCAGAGCTTGAATAGGAATAATGTTGGAGGCACTTGAGAAGAGCTAAAGGAACTAATGAGTAATTTGATTCGTAGGCTAAGGGAGATAGAGAAATTGAGTATTCCCAAGACCATGGCCTTTCCAAAAAAACATAGGTGGGAACTACTATTTAATTCAAAATGGCAGAGTTTTGAAAGAATTTATTCATGTTCAATTTTCCAGATTAGAGTACTGTGACTGAATTATCTTTAATCTCTCTTTCCTGTGACAGACCATGATTTCAGCACAGTAGGTCATGAGAATCTAAAAGGTCACAGGATTCTCAGAGAATCCTGCAGAAGCAGGCCTAGGATGCTTTTCTCTGATTTACCCTGTTGCAATGTTTGTTTTATTTGGGGGTCGTATAAATATATTTAACTGAAAAAGTGAAGTTTAGATGACTCTTCTCCCAAGAGATTATTTCTTGAGCTACAAAAGAAGGGATCAAGAAAAAGATAGTATTTATTCTAGATTTTGTATTTGGTGAGAAATTTTTTTTGCTTTTTGCTTCTTATTTTATAATATTTCCATTAGATAATAAATGAAAGCCCATTTTTCAGAATCCCCCAAAGGAAAGAACAAGTTGTAATTGAATATCATCTCTATCAGTCACCTAGATATAAAAGAAAAAAAAAGACAGTGAATCAGATTAGGTTCACAGGGCATGCCTGGAGACAAACCTTTCTTTTTAGTTACTTGTATTTTGGCCATTTTTTAAAGTTTATTGCGGTAACATTGGTTAATGCCATTATATAATTTTCAGGTATACATTATAATTTGACATCTGTATATTCTATTGTCTGTTTACCACCCAAAGTTCAGATTCCTTCAGCTACCATATATTTGATCCCTTTTACCTACTTCACCATCTCCCTACTCCCCTATATTTGACCCCCTTTACCCCATCTACTTCCCCCTTCCTCATTCACTCCCTACCCTCTGGTAACCACTAGTCTATAGCCCATGTCCATGAGTTTCTGTTTGTTTGTCCTGTTCATTTGTTGCTTTTAGGTTTATATCCCACATATAAGCAATATTGTGTGATTTTCAACTTTTTCTGTCTGGCTTATTTCGTTTAGCATGATTATCTCGAGGTCCCTGAAATACTGCCATTTGCGACAAACCTTTGTTTGTCAGTCTAATCTAATCTTTGTTTGTCAGGCAGAGACTGTGGTTTTTATTCAGATGACTGTCTGGACCTCATCAGCTGGGTGTGATAACATTTGATTATTATAGAATATTATTTTATGGGATCTTGAATAGACCTTTCTGGAACATTTTTTTTCTTTTTTTCTTTGTAGTTAGATCTGTCTCTTACTATCGTGAACTTTTCACTCAATGACTAATAAAAATAATATTCTAATTCATTTGGAAAAAGCAAAAACATGGAACAGTAATAGGAATAATGAGTTAAAGCTGAAAAGGAAAACTGTCTAATTAAATAACCATCTGAATGCATTGAAGACTCCACTACAGTCTAAGGATATTCTTTTTATTTTCTGCAATCTGAAGACTCAGTAAATCCTGCTTTTACCATTTTATTAAGAGGTAACAAGGATCGTGTAGAGAGAAACTGTGCCAGCACTATATGTTATGTATTTATGCTTCTTCGGGTGCTTTGTTCTATAAACTAAGGTAAGATTGAAATAGGTTTGTATAGTCTGTTTTTTCCATAATATGAGCTGAAACAAGAATTATGAAATGGATGTCATAATGAAAATGGAGTCTGAAGTGTTCTCATGGGAAAAATGTAGGATCATTATGTGCAAACCAGGGCAATGGATAACATATCTCCCTACGTTAGGCGTTTGTATGGTGCTGAACTGAGAGTACTTATGGAAACCTACTCAGTTGGAAAAGTCAGCACAAGAAAAACCCACAGAAAAAAAGTAGACTTTTTTTTACTACATTGTTTTTACCAGTTTTCTAATAATAAAAGCAATAGGTTTATTCTTAACCTAGGAATGTAGACTTTTGTAATAAAGGAGAAGTGCTCTTACCTATTAATTTCCCATTTTATTCGAATAGTAGGTTTAAAATATTTAATGTTTTAAGTGCTTATATTTATATTCCAGTTTCTGTTTATCCCAATAATCCTAAAAATTAGTGAGGAAAATATTTCTGTGCTATTTTTGAACAGAAAAACAGAGACATAGAAAAAGAATGAACTGTTTTGCACAAAGTTTGGGATATTTGTAACCTATTTTAGATGTATTGTTTAATTGTTACATGTTACTCCATGGTACAGATGTATCAAGACTATATAACCAGTCATTATGTTTGAATACTTATATTTTATTTTCAATTTCTTGTTAGATACTAGTACATATGAATGAATGTTGCAGAGACCTCTTTTTATTGTATTTTAAAAATGTTTTCCTAGAAAAAATTCTAAATAAAAAAAAAAAATTCCAAGCCATTTTTCAATAGTTTGAGCACAGACCTTTCAAAGACTCTTGAACAACACAGATTTTAACTGCACAGGTTCACTCATATGTGGACTTTTTTTCAATAAATGCAGTTGACCCTTTGTATCCAAGGGTTTCACATCATGATTCAACCAACTGAGGATCAAACACAGCATTTTCACATTCCCAACTGCAGTTTCTCAGAATGCTGTGTTTGACCCTCAGTTGGGTGAATCCGCCATGCTAAGGGCTGACTATAGAGTCAAAAGTTATACCTGGACTTTTGATTGCCTGGGATTCAGTGCCTCTCACCCCTGTGTTTTTCAAAGGTCAACTATATTTACATTATTTATAATGTATATCTTCATACTAGGTTGTGTCCTAGATTGTGATTTTATTACTATCATCTTTATATTTCCAGACATTGCCCAGTCCTCAGATTATGGTGAATCCTCAATAGCTATTCATTGAATAGTAAACTAATATTTTTTTTTATTTAAAATTTTTGGATATAAATGAAGGTATCATCTTATCTCTTGGTAAAGAATTAATAAACATTCTTTATGTCTTTCTGTATATAAAATACCATTTTTTTCCATTGTAAGTTGATGCTAAATATGAAAGCAAGAATTTTTGGCTAATTGAAATAATAATCAAATTAGTTATGCTATAGAAAACATTTCACAGAGTAGTTTAAACTCATAACTATAATTAAGATCACATCATTACTTCTATTCAAATTCTCCCTTTTATTTGCCCATATGGACTTTCACTTGTTGAAATATGTTTTCTCCAGCTATATATTTGAAAAATAGTACATTTGTTGCCAAAATTTGTATCTAAAGAGTTTTAAGACTAATTAAACATTTAAGAATATCCTTTTTTTTTACTTTAGAACAAGAAAATTGACATACAATAATTTGAGACATACGTAAGAAAGGTAATCAAATGTATTACCTTGCTATAGAGTATACTTGAGTTATTTTACTATGTTTTGAATTTTTAAAAATTTGGTTATAGTTGGCATACATAATTATATTAGTTTTAAGTGTACAACACAATGATTAGACATTTATATGACTTATGAAGTGATCACCTTGATAAATCCAGTGCTTATCTGACATCATTCATAGTTATTACAATATTATTGACTTTCTCCCTTATGCTATATTTATACAATGAATATATTATAATTACCAATTTGTACTTTTTAATCCCTTCCCCTTTTTCACCAATGCCCCTCCCATCTGGCATTCATCAAGATGTTCCCTGTATCTATGAGTTTGTTTCTGTTTTCTTTGTTTTGTTCTTTAGATTCAACATGTAGGTGAAATTATGTGGCATTTGTCTTTCTCTGTCTAACTTACTTCACTCAGCACAATACTCTTTAGGTCCGCTCATGTTGTTTCAGATGGCAAGATTTCATTGTTTTTAGTGGTTTTAGTGGCTGAGTAATATTCCATTGTGTATATATATATATATATATATATATATATATATATATATATATATATACCACCTCTTCTTAATCCATTTAATGGACACTCAGGTTGCCTCCATATCTTAGCTTTTATAAATAATGCTTCAGTGAACCTATAAATCTACACATCTTTTCAAAGTTTTTTGGTTTCTTTGGATATAAACCAGAAGTGAAATTAGTGGTTCCTTTCTGTCTCTTGTTATAGCCTTTGTTTTAAAGTTTGTATTGTTTTGTGTAAGTATTGTTATGCCAGCTTTTTTTTTGTTTCTTTCCCTTTTCATAAAATATCTTTTTCCATCCCTTTACTTTCAGTCTGTGTGTGTCTTTTAATCTGAAGTGAATCTCTTGTAGGCATCATATGAAATGGTCTTGTTTTCTTATCTATTGGACCAACTCATGTCTTTTGATTGGAGCATATTATCTATTTACATTTAAAGTAATTGATAGATAAATAGTTACTGCCATTTTATTATTCATAGTTTTTTTCTTTCTTTCTTCTTTTTAAAGAAGTTCCTCTAACATTTCCTGTAATACTAGTTTTGTGTTGATGAATCCCTTTAGCTTTTTTTTTTTAATCTGGGAAGCTCTTTATCTGTTCTTCAGTTCTAAATGATAGATTTGCTAAATAGAATAATTTTGGTTGTAGGTCCTTGCTTTTCATCACTTGGAATATTTCATGCCAATTCCTTCTGTTTCTATTGAGAAATCAGCTGATGATTTTATGGGAACTTCATTTTAGATAACTAATTCCTTTTCTCTTGCTGCTGTTAAGATTCTTTGTCTTTGTTTTTAACCTTTCACATTTTAATTATGATGTGTCTTGGTATGGGCCTCTTTGGGTTCATCTTGTTTGAGACTCTTTGTGCATCCTTGGCTTGTATGTGTATTTCCCTAGCCAAGTAGGGAAGTTTTCCATCATTATTTCTTCAAATATGTTTTTAAGTCCTTGCTCTCTCTCTTTCCCTTCTGGAATACCTGTGATGTGAATGTTAATACATGTGATAGATTTTCACAGTTCCCCTAAAAATCCTCATTTTGGGGAATTTTTTTTCTTACTGCTGTTCTAATTGGGTGTTTTCTGCTCTTATTTTCCAAATGCTGAATCAGTTATCTGCTTTATGTAATCTATTGTTGATTTTTAAAAATGTATTCTTCATTTCAGTTATTGTACTCTTCATTTCTGAATGGTTCTTTATAATGTTTTTCTATCTTTATTTTTATATTTTCTAGTTCTTTGCTGAAGTAAATTTTCATTGAATTTAGTACATTGCTTTTCTTCATTTCGTTCAATTCTTTTTCTGGAGCTTTGTTTTCTTCTTTTATTTGGGATATGTTTGTCTCCTCCTTTTGGCTATTTCCGTGTCTGTTATATGTATTAGGTAGAGCTGCTATGCCTTCCATTTGTAGTAGAGTCTCTTATGTATTAGGTGCACTGTGGAGCACAGTAATATAGTCTCTTTGGTCACGTTAGCTGGATGATCCATGTGTGTTCCTTGTGTGGGTTGTTTGTGCCCTGTTATAGTTGAGTCTTGGCTGCTCTTTGCACATCAATGAGAAAAATTAACTCACAGGCTGATTGGTTGTGGGGACTGGCCATGACTACAGTGCAGGAGCTGTTGTGAAGGTGCTGACCTTGTGGAGCAGGATTCACTTTAGTGCAGCTTTTGTGTCTGCCCAGTCTGCCCTTAGTGTGTGTCATCTTCAGATACAGTCCCAGGTGGTGCTCTGGCTTGGTGTAAACTCAGCCACAGGGAGTGCTGCCCTGATGCCTCCTGGGAGAGGTCTCACTGCAGACCGAGTTTAGCTGCGGTCTGTGGCCTGCCCAGTTTCACCTGGTATGAGCCACCAAGGAATCTGCAGATGGCTGCCACCTGTATTTGGCTTGGAGGTGCCTTGAGAGGTCAGTTACCACTATTTATGGGCTTGGGGATGCTTAGCAAGAGGTATGGAGTATAGCAAGGCCAGATACTGCTAATTTGGGCTTTGTGAACCTTTTGAGAAATTTTAGGGAAGTCTAAAGCACAAGCAAAACAAATTATTTGAATGGAAAAACCACTAGAAGCAGCTTGGGTAGGCCTGCAAGCTGAGAGGAGTGGGGTCTCAAAGAATCATCAGGACAGGGCAACCTATGTTAGCCAGGTTGATGGAGACTCAAATTTGGAATCTGTCTATTTCTGCATGCCAGGAGTGGGGCGGTCTCAACAAAGGAACAATGGATTCTACCAGCACTTCTTTCTGGGAGAAAGCTGCTCCACTAGCTCTTCACCCTGAGGCCAGATAATTCATTTCTACCCATTTGACCTTGGTGCCTTTAATCTGCCACCCTAGCACTGGAGCTGAGTCAGTGAGTCTATCAGCAAGTAAGTCTGTGTGTGGGTCTCTTTAGAGGATTGCCTGAGACTGCAGCAGTCCTCCATTTCACTCAGTCACAATCTTCATTGGTTTTTACAGCAGAAGTTGTGAGGACTTCTTGTCCTGACACCAAAACCATGGGCTGGGTAACCTGGTATGGGACCAGGACCCCTTGCTCCTCTGAGAGAACCTTCTCAGTCAAGACATTCTTCACAATTTTTAATCATCATACATGGGTATTGGATTAGCTTGTTTTGTGTCTCTGCCTTTTCCACAGTCACAAGGTGGCTTCTTCTTTATATCTTTAGTTATAGGACTTCTGTTCCGCTAGACTTCAGGAAATTCTCAATGATGGTTGTTCTGTAGTTTAGTTGTAAGTTGAATATGGTCATAAGAGAAGAAAAGCACAACATTTACCTATTCTTGCCTGGCATCTTGCTGTAGAGTTTAATACTTACCAACATTTTCAGTGTTAATTTTGGCCATATTAGATACCCTAAAAGAGATAAAGGTATTAGCATTTTACTGTCACATTTTTTAATTGTTAATGTCCTTTGTCTTTTAATACCAAGAACTAGCTATATAGTTTTATCATACAAATTCTCTTCTTTTACTTTTTTGTTGAGGTAAAACTTATATGCAGTAAAATGCATAGTTATAGTTATTATGTATACAATTTGGTAAGTTTTGACAAATACATGCACCTATATAACCAATATCCCAATCATGATATACATTTCAATCTCTCCAGAAAGTTTTCTCCTATATTTCTCTAATCAATCCCCATCACCAAAAGGCAACAGATGTTTGACTTCAATAACAATAGATAGGTTTTGTATGTTTGCAGATTTCATATAAATGAAAGCATACAATCTGCACTTTTGTGTTTATCTTGTTTGCTCAACAAAACGTTTATGCTGCATGCATTATTAACTCATTTTTTAGATGGATATGTGTATTCTATTTTTATTTTGAGTAATAACAATATTGAGAGTGGTTGTATTGACTCTGTGTACCAATTTAGGGAGGTTGGACATTTTAACAATACTGAGTCTCCCAATCCATGAAAATAGTTTTAGCTCTTTAATTTCTTCAGTCATGTTTTGTAAATTTAAATATAGATATTTTGTATGGTTTTGCCGTAGAATGTGATGTTTTGGATGTTAGTATAAGACTTTTCTTTCTAAAATTTATTTTCCAAGTGTTTGTTGCTAGTATATGGAAACATAATTAATTCAATGTATTGACTTTATATCTTGTGGTCTTGTTAAATCCACATAATAGCTTGTGTAGATTCTTTAACATTTTCTATATAAATAATGACAGCTTTGCTTCTTCTTTTTCAAACTTTATGTGTTTTTATTTTTTATTTGCCATCTCACCACAGAGGTTAAGACTCAATGCAATGTTTAACAGAATTGGTGAAAGTGAACATAGATTGCATGGTTTCCAATATTAGTAGAAAAATGTTTAGTCACTGTTAAATATTATATTAGTAGTAGGTTTTCCACTAATGCATCTTATAATGTTGAGAACATTTTCTTTTATTTCTAATTTTCTGGGAGTTTGTATCATTTATTGACATGATCATATGGTTTTTCTATTTTATTTATTTATTTATTTTCATTCCAATATTCTTCTACACTGCACCTTTGGCATCACCTTTTAGGTCTCAGCATCTTAGCAGCCATCTCTTTTATGGCTCATGTAGTCCACCTTGTAAATTCCCAGTTCAACCCCTCCTAAGTTTCTGCAATGAATACGTGGTTTATTATAGTAATGTTATATTATGGAAACAAGTCAGTGTAGTTAAAATTAATACTGGTCTTAGAAGCAAACAGACAATTCTAAGGAGTTACAAACATGATTTTGCCTTTCAAAATGGGTATGAATATTTCAGATAGTGTTGGTAAAATTATCAGCATCATGCTTTGTCTGGAATTTAACAGAAGATCTTTAATTGATGCTAATAATAGTAATAGTGATATAACATGTTTCTTTTTTTTAATCTTATAAGCTAAAAAACAGTGAACTTTCTGGGTGTATCTGCTCTAAGGAAGGGTCAGTAACTTATTTACAGTTTTCCTGGAACTGCAAAGACAGGCTCAAAAATGCTATCTGGATGAAATCCATGGAAATCTGTTTAACTCAGCTTCTAGCCTATTTAATCAATTCATCATGGAAAGTGCTTTAAGGAAAGCAGCAAGTACTGTCATTACCCACATGCACAATCCTTCTTTCATATTTTGATTCCATAAATGTCATATCTCTGATGATTTTAAACATAATCTTTATGGGAAGTGCATTGCTTAATATTACTTAATAACAGTACTGAAGAAATCCCTGCTCCTCTTCTTTCCCAACTATGATACATTTATGGTGAAAGAAAAAAAAAAGAATGATTTCTCTGTAAACAACGAGGGCATCGAAATCAAAGCTAAGGGATGACTATTTCTAGAGAAGCGAGGTAATGTTCAGAACAATTAGAAACAAATGCAGAGTAATTGCAGTACATTTTCTTTCAGCTATTTATACAGCAAAAGTTCTAGGGCAGAAACTGTACTGTACACGTGCTAGCTTCAGCACTGGGTACACTGTTGGTACTAAAAAAAGGAAGAGGTTGCAAGTAAATTCTATTAATATTTCCAGAGCTTATTCACTAGGAAAATGGTAGTATACTTATATAGTTTAATAAATGTTGTAATTTCTAAAATATTGAAGAACTGTTTTTTAATCTTTGCACTATTTGATAGAAAAGAAAAATTAACTACTCTGAAATAAATTGTTTTCTCTGAGATCCAGGTATTTCTCTGACCTTTAATGTGTGGTGTATCAAGCAATAGGAAAATAAGTGAAGATAAAACATCTTTTGTATCAGTGTGTATCTCTATCTATCTATAATTTATGTAGTATAGTTTATACACTACATTCTTCAAAAAGGATTTCAAACAGATTACCAAAAAATAGTTGTACATAGAACTAAGTAAAAACAAATGACTAAATGAAGGCAAAATGAAATAAAATGATATTTTTTTGCTTTGATAAATTTTAAGATAAATGGATTTTAGATGGATTTAAAAAAATTAGATAAACTTATAAATTAACCTTTTGTCTATGAAAGTATTTTTAAGAAACTCATCTAAACACAATAAAAGTGAAGAAAAAAAAAAGGAAAGTATACCCTACAGGAGAAGTGAAGAACAGCTGGCAGGAGTGAGCACTTGCAGGAGCTAGGTGGGGGTGGGGAAAGGTGGCACGTGGTCCAAGAGAACTGGTTCGTGCTCAGTCAAAAGGAGAAAGATGAGCAATGAGAAAGTCCCTGTGGATGGGTCTTCAAGGAACTTAAAAAACTTAGAAATTTAATATTCTGTTTTAGGAACTATTTTCTGCTTTGAGCAGCAGAGTAGGCCTCTAGTTTATTCCCAAAGCCTAAGCAAAGTTCTGCTAAATGCCACAACATTGGATTATTGATCCTTTTCTTGAAAAGTTAAGGAAGAGTGACAGTGTCCCAGCAAAAGGTGAAGTGGAGTGAGCTCTGGAGGCAAGAAGACAAGAGGAACCAAATCTAGAGCAATAAATAACCAGGAGAATGTAAGCCCTCATATCCCCTACCTGGGAATCATCCCCACATATCCTAGGAAACGTGTCAAACTTCCAACTTAAGTGGAGTGATCTTGAGATATTTAGTTGGATTTTAAAGATGTAGATGAACCAGAAGCCTAGAGGACTTAGGAATATTTGTTTGTTATTATAGCAATGAAAACAATAGTAATACAAAAAGAGAAGTAATAATATTTTTGAAATTACACTTTTGGTTTCACTGAGATTTAGAGAGACAGCATAAGGAATTGATTTTAAAGAAAAAAATAGGTATTTTTCTTTACATAATTGTATCATCTAAGCAAATGGGTGAAACATACATAAAATTTATTAAGTTGAGTTAGTAGTTGAATACATATAAATGGTTACATGAGAAGTGTTTGAAGTAGGTTACTTCTATTAGATTGGTTATTAATTCTTCCTACAATGTCATTTGTGTTACTAAATTTTTTGGCAAATAAAGAGAAAAAGTAATTCTCTGCAGCTAGTTGTCTGCCTGAATTTACATGTATAATTTATGGGGGAAATCACATTGAATATAATCATTTTCTTAGAAAAATAATACTGACTGTTTAGGTCTGAGAAATCCAACTCAGTTTGAAATTTTACCAGATAAATAGCCTACAACATAAGCCTTCTTTGCATTCTAGCTCAGTCAAATTAGACTGAAATGTATTTTAAATAATAGCAACTATGTAGATGCTAAAGATATTTATTGTCCTCCAGAAAAGAAAAAGAAGCCAGAAAACACTTTAATATTTCAAATTGCTTTAATATGCCAAATGGCAATTAGGCCATATTATGAACTAATCCCTTGCCAAAATTAATATTTTAACTTAGATGTGCCCCATGAGAGAAGTAAGCCGAGCCAGCAAATATTGTTTTTAATATGTATGAAAACAAATCTGGCTAAAGCAATCATTTTGATTTGTAAAATATTTCCTTTTCACATTGATAATTCATCATATCAGCCAAATCCCACCTCAGCTTGTATATTAATCAAATTTTAAACTTTGATTTAAAGGTTAAAAAACACGAACTGCCTTAAATTTTTTAGGTCATTAAGTAAAATAAATCTCAACTTCCTTTTAAAATAAGAAATATCTCAAAATTTTTTTAAAATAATGATTACTACCTGGTGCTGAATTTGTTAAAAATACCTGGCTGGTGGTATGATAGGGAATGTGTCAAATTTTAACTCACATTTGGTGACAGAATGAACAACATTGCTTAGTTAGGAGCACAGGTTTATACATTAGGCAGATTAGAGTTCAAATAATGTATCTAGTAGCTGAGCCCTTTGTGGAATAATTAACCATGTGTGTCTCTGTTTCCTCATCTGAAAAATGAAGATAAATGGCTTTTGGCTAAGGTTAATATGGGAAAGAGGATATATATATATATATATATATATATATATATATATATATATAATCTATGTAGATAGAGATCCATGTTGTATGTGTGTTCATACAAATATATTAAGATCTGACACATAGTGGACAATTAATTATATGAGTGTTTATTAATTCATACCTATAAAGTAGTCTAATTCTTTAATATTTCTTTTTTCTTTCTAATATTTTTAATATTTGATAACTATGACTAACATCTGTGATGGATCCATATAAGAGAAAAAAACTACCATAAATTGTTTATAGTAGGTTCAAGTAAAATCTAGCTCTGTCTGTTTTGTTCACATTTTATAAATAAACAAATAATAAGTACACAGATTTTAGATATTAAATAGATGATATATACATATATACATACATACATAGATGATACATAGATTATATTAGGTAAGCCACATATAAAAGCTAAATTTTCCAAAATCTAACCCATTAATTTTGGATGATAGATGTGAGTGATTCATGGATTATTCTTTATTTTTTGAATTTATAAACATCTTTCAAAAATAAAAGTGCCACTGTTTAATTTTGTCTTGATGTATTTTACTGCTCCATATATCCAACAGTGTTTTGAAAGAAATCTCTGAAAGCTAGAGGTTGTTATTCTTTGTGTTGGTGCTGTTGAATTTATATTAAACTAAGTTTATTTTGAAATCAAGAAGTTAATTAGATTAATCAGTTTACCTCAGAAGATAAGACAAATGGCAGATAATATTTATTAAAGAGCAAGAGACAAGAATATATTTGGGTACTTCTGGGAAGTCATAGTTCGGTGTATCAGACCATTGAGCCGCTGAGGCCAGCAGCGAAACCTGGCACTTTGAATGAGGCTGATGAAGAAAGCTTTATTTCACTGCTTTTGTAGTAGTTTTTGTAGGAGTTGCCTTGCTTGATATTTCCTTCCTCCACAATTTCCATGTGCTGGAAAAGCAAAGCAGCTTATCTAACTGAAGGTCATCCAAAGGCTCTAAGAAGGCAAAGGACATACTCAGATCCTCAGTTATCTTGGTACCCATTCTAAGTTTAAATTTGAGTTATTTTATTAACTTACTGTAATATAGCTATGGAAAGATGGTAAGTACATGTGGAAAAAAACAAAATAAACACAAATTTATGGTATCATTTATTTAGTCTAGCATCAAAACTTTTAAGAGATATAGGAAAAGTAAATAAAATCTAAATTACATAACAGCCCAGAGAAAGGGGACTGACAGGTAAAGGTGAAAGATCAAGCTAGAATTCTATCCATTTCACTATAAATATCTGATGTAGTCTTTCATGTAAGGTTTGTGCCTTTAAGGAACATTTAAAAAATACAGCATAAATTCCAAAAATTTCATTGTGCATTTCTCAAATTGCATCCCTTTTGAGAGCTTCAAAATAGATTGCAGGGTTTGGTATTATATTTTTTACATCACAGCCTATCTTTTTTATTATCAAAAAGAGTCATGAGACTCTGAGACCTCTTTGAAGTTAGAAAAGTAAAAATCTGTAACACTTAAATATATCTTAATATAAGAAAAATAATCAAGTTAAGGCAATAGTTTAATTGGTTTCAGATTCAATTTATATCACTGGTCTACAGTTTATTATTTGAGACTGATTTAAAATGCTTCTAACAGGAACAACTTGTACAATGAAGGATTTGAGCAAACTTCAACAAAGTATTGGGCAAATGCTCTTTATTTCATTGGAATTGAATTGCCTCTTTATTGTATCAAGTTGATTACTAATCTACATGTACATTTTGTTTTAGCTCTTTTCCTTTGGCTACAATCCTTTATTAATACAAGAGATCATTAACCTTAGAGTTTAAAATTAAAAATCATTTAAAAATGTGGCTTCTGCTGGTATTTAACAATACACAACAAAGGTATGTTTTTTTCTTTTCTTTTTGAGAAACAAATATTTAAGAGTCGTTTAATCTACAGGGAAAAACAAAGGGGTTGTACTTGGATTCCTCCATTTGGTGACACTGAACGAAATGCAAAGATTTTGTATACCTAAATTAGTAGCTAGTTAGTTATAACTTGTTTACACATCCTGTGCTTATGCTACTGGACATGAAAGAAACCACACTATAGTGGATACATAAATCAACCACAACATCCAGCAAGTGACATCATCTTAATGTGGAAGCTCCTTATACATTCAATATATGCCAGTGATGGATGAGCAGAAGCAATGTTATCTCTTTCCTTATCTGTAACTCAGATTGCATGCAGCCATAATCATTGAACAAAAGCTTTGAAACGAACATGGCTCAGAGTAGGAAAAATCCTCATGATAGCAAACACTCTCTTTATTCCAAATCTGGTAGTGGGAAAAGTCAGAGTGGTATTTCTGAGCCTGACATTGACTGTGCCTGGGTGTGGCATTGATAGTAAGGAGAGGACAAGAGAATTATGAAAATAGTAAAATAACTGAAACTTTGTCCTTGAACCTTTAGTGAGGCTGGTTTCCCCAAACATAAATCCAATATTGAGTTTTCAGTCACCAGTTCCTTAGTCATCAGTTATAAAGTGTAGTATATTTGTATATACTCAATTTAATAATAAGACTATGCTCTTTTGAACATTTTTCTCAAATAACTTAAATAAATGCTTTGACATTTAAAGAGCTAAATTTGGGTTTAGTTGAATACCACATGGTCTGAGAAAAAAAAGATGAAGAATTACCAAGCACTATAACAGATTTACAAGTACTATCCATAGTTTGTAAAAATTATTCTTAGCCATGAAAATAGAAAAATGGTTTTTCCCATTTATTTAGACAAACTTTCCTTCATTCAAGCTTAATTCTTTCTAAGTTTTTTATTCTGGGGGGAAGATGGGGGTTTGTAGAGGTAAACTGTGGCTAAACTACAAAAAATTAACAAAAACAAGCAACAATAAAAAATTATGGCTCTATTTTGTCAGTTTAGGCATAGTTAATTCAATAAGCAAAATTGAAATCGTTTTTGTAAAATTTAGATAAATTTATTTATTGAATCATCAACCTGGTTTTATTCTTGGCTAGGTATTAACTAATTCTCATTAAACTTCTGGAAGAGAATTAAGCTTCAACTCTTCCTACTCTTCAACTCTTCAACTCTTCCATCGTAGTTTAATAATGAATTATTAAAATTAAAATATGTATTACCCCCTAAATAAATAGTATGATTGTTAAAGCAGTGTTTCTAAAGAAGATGAGAAGTGAAAACCAGATGTTAGATGAAAGACAGGTGTGGGGCTGCATAACTCAGACCACCCAGAGAGTTTTATAAGGACACTCATCTGGCAACACCCTTCCATACCCTACTTGGAGCCCCTAAATACTCTAAGACGAATCAGAATCAATAGTGATGGAAGGGAAATGGCTTGGAGATGTATATTTGAAAAGAAAACCATAATTAAAAAAAATCAACATGAAGAAGTTCCATCTGTGATTTGTGGTTTGGATATGTTCCTCACTTACTCTCCAGTCTTGTCGTGATTGAGATAAACTGCTCAACTATATTTCAGACAAAAAAGGATTGAAGAATATAAAAACTTCATTCTTTTTATTCATCATTGTCATTCAATAACAACTTCTTAGCAATTATTATTTTAAAAAATTGGCATTTGTAGTAAACTTGGCAGTAGATTGAATGTTTTATAGGTATTGTCTCATTGAATATTCACACATGTAACATGAGATGTTGTTTTTATTTTTTACTTTCTTGTTTTACAGAATACGAATCTAAAATTCAGAAAGATGACATTACTCTTAACCACAAAAACAATAAGTTCAAACTATTCTTCCTTGGATTATTTTATAGGATCAAAGAAATCCCACCAGCTCTCAGAAAGCAAATATGTATATATTAATAGTTATCAATTAATATTTGAGGACATTTTCATATGTGAGGATATTGAATTGTGGTGTGTACTCGGTTATGTCCAACAGCTCATAACCTGAATTATCACTAGAATACATTTCATTAGACGTGTTAGCTTTTATGTGTAGCACTATTTTTAGCTCAATATTTGTATAGTGATATAATAGGGATTGGAAATAAAGATAGCATTATTTCTTTCAAATTATTAAAAAAACATTTAAAAATCTGGTGTAAGATAATTTCTCACTGTAATTTTGATTTCCATTTCCCTGATATTTATTGATATTGAGCATCTTTTCATATGTCTATTGACTATCTATATGTCTTCTTTGAAGAAATGTCTTTTCATGTCATCTGCCCATTTGCTGATCAGAGTGTTTATTTTTTGTTATTAAGTTGTATGAGTTCCTTATATATTTTAGATATCAACCCCTTATTGAATATATCATTTGAGAACATATTTTCTCATTTAGTAGGTTGTAATTTTGTTTTGTTGGTGGTTTTCTTCTCTTCGCAGATGATTTTTAATTTGATAAAGTTCCATTTTTTTTGCTTTTTTATCCCTTAATCAAAAGACATATCCAAAAAAAAAGCTACTACCTATATTTTTTATAGTTTTATGATTTCAGGCCTTATATTTTCCCTTAATCAATTTTGAGTTTATTTTTGTATATGGTATAAAAGAGTGGTTTGGTTCCTTCCTTTCTTTTCTTTTTTTTTTAATTTTGCATGTATCAGTCCAGTTTCCCAAAACAACACATGTTGAAGACATTGTTGTTTCTCCATCATATATGCTTGCCTCCTTTGTCATAGAATAGTTGACCATATAATTGAGGGTTTGTTATTGGGATCTCTATTCTATTCCATTGATCTGTGTTCATTTTTGTGCCAGTACTATATTGTTTTGATGATTATAGCTTTTTAGTATAGTTTGAAATCACAGAAAGTGATACCTCTAATCACCTTACTCTAGTCAGGGTGGCTATTATCAAAAAAATCAACAAATAACGTGTTGGCGAGGATGTGGAGGACATGTGAACTGGGCGTGAGACAGAAAATTGGTGGAGCCACTATAAAGAACAGTATGTGGATTTCTCAGAAAATTAAAAATAGATCTACCATGTTACCCAGTAATTCCATTTCTGAGTATTTATCCAAAGGAAACAAAAACACTAATTGGAAAAGATATATCCACCCCTATATTCACTATAGCATTATTTACAATAGCCAAGATATGGAAGCAACCCAGGTATCTATTGATAGATGAATAGATAAAGAAGATGTGATAGATCTATATATATAATTGATATATATTATATATAATATATATAATATTATGTTTACATAACAATAAAAAAGAATAAAAATTTGACATTTTAAACAACTTGGATGGCCCCAGAGGGTATTATGCTAGTGTATATTAGGCAGAGAAAGACAAATACCGTATGGTCTGATTATAAGTAGAGTCTACAAAAACAAAACAAATGAACAAACAAAACAAAACAAAAACAGACTCATAAAAATAGAACCCAAAGGGATGGTTGACAAGGGGAGAGATGTGGGAGGATGGATGAAAAAAGGTAAGAGACATATAGTCAATAATATTGTGATAAATTTACACGGTGACAGATGATTGCTAGAATTAGTGGGGTGATCACATTGTAAGGTATAAAAAAGTTAAATCACTATATGATACACCTGAAATTTATATAACTAATATAATACTGTATACAAATTCTACTAAATTAAAAAAAATAAATAAAAAATAAAAATATCTGAATATCTGTTTTTAAGAAGGAGTTTCATAGTGCATTTATCCAGCATACAATATTCACCATTGTTTATTATTTACCTCAAATCTATTTCTTTTTTTTAATCATTTAAAATTTATTCCTTAAATATATTTATTTGTGCCTGCCATGTGTGATGTGCTGCAGTAAGTACTGAAAATCCTTTTTTGAAGGAAACACATGCTCTACTTTCAAATAAATTGCATTCTCATAGGAGTAGATTGAAAGGTAAAATGGCAAGTTAATACAGGTTATGACTGCATTTTTCCAATAAGTTATTACCATTTTGGCATCATGAGTTTAACTGATACATTGAATCCATTTTGAAAATATATTTTTGTATTGTCAGTTTTAGAGTATAGAGGGATTTCAATATGATATTTTATCTATCTAATCTAATTTACCTATCTATCCACCTATCTTTACCTATTATTTTTATACTTATTTGTTTTTGTATGGGAGATTTTCTATTATAACTGCAGTAGAATACAGTTAAGAGCATTTGTTTCAGAATAAGGCAGACTAAGTAACCTGAAGTATAGGGTTTTCATGTACTAAGATGGGTGAGGTGACATAGAAAACATATTTGGAGAAAAAATCAGGTATTAGTTTTTTGGAATTGTTAGATTTGTGATGAAATATGAGGTTCAGGTCAGTTATCCAGAGAGCAATTGGATAAATGAGTTTGGAGTTTCTGGGAAAACCCTCAGTTAGTGATATAAGTTTAGAAGCTTATAGAGTTCAGAATCATGGACATAAGTGTTTATAGAACAGAGAAGATATGGGAATAAAAAAGCAGAAGTCTAAGGACTGAGTTAACATAAAGAGTTTAGAGTTGTGGGGAGAGGAAGAACCAAGAAAGGATATTCGAAAGGAGCAGCCAGTGAGGCAGAATCATTGAGAGTGTCAAATCAGAAGCCAAATAAAGGACCCACGTCAGAATGAAGGAAGGATTATCCATGCCAAATGCTAATCGTTGCTTCAGTGACCTGGAGGCTTGACCAGTAGATTCATGAGTGACCTTGACAAGAGCAGTTTCAAGGCAGTGAGGTAAAAACTTGCTTGAGTTTAAGAGAGAATGAGAGGTAAGAAATTGAAGGAGAAAATATAAACAAGATGCACATTCCATGTGTTCTTCCATTAAAACTTCAATGACTATAGTGAGAATGATTTCAGTGGGCTTATGCTAATATGCAATATCAGCACAGACATTTTAGAAATGGAAAGAGACCAGATGGCTACCTTCTACTCATTTGAAGATCCATTTGAGTTCCATTGAGCTCAATTATGACTCCCTAGTAACATTTCTGAAAATATACATTTCATGACATTCTTACCAAAGCGAAAATATGTTAAAATATATATGTATATTTTAATGAGGAGAAAGTCCTGTAAATTGTTTCTACTATCCAGTTACAGCATATTGTTATATTTATTTTTGTGCTCTTTATAATACAGTAATAATTTATTTTAATAGGTAGCATAGTTTCATAGTGATTAAGAGTACAAACTGTTGGTGTTCAAATCCCAGCTCAGCTTTTATGGCATCTGTGACCTTGAAAGCAGGTTTATGACTCAGTTTTTTCATTATAAGTGAAGATAATTATAGTATCTACTTCCTAGTGTGCTCTCAGGGGTCAAATGAATTAACAGGGTAATACATTAAATGAAAAACGTAGGAAAGTACCCGGCATATAATAAATGCTCTCTATATGTTAATTATTATTAATATTAACCAGTGAGTATTTTTTAGTGATGATATCTATACATAAATAAATTGGCAAATGAATAAAGTAGACTGGACTAAAAGTTTGAAATAGAACTGAATTTTAAATATTATGCTTTAGAAATTGAGAAGTTCTAGTAAAAAAAGGAATTGAGATGTCCTATGTATGCATTTTGGGATTGTCAGACTAACTTCAAAATCAAATAACTAACAAACTTGCAGTTATAAATATGTCAATCCCTATAAGTTATAGGGATAGAGAGTATTGCATATCTTACTTCATAGAATACATGGGGATATTCAGGGATACACCACATATAAAGTGTTAAGCCCAGAGCTTTAATATAATAAACATTGAAATCTTGGCTATTATAATTACTGTTATACACTTCTATAGATGATTTTCTCTTTGTCTTAACAATTTTATAACTCTTTTACCTATGGCTTTGTGGCAGAGCCTGCTAAGATACCCCCAGTAATATTTCCCCTTTATCATTTGGCATTTGAACTTCCTGAGTTAAGAACAGTACCCCCCAGCTAGAAACTGCTTTTACTGATTTCTTTACAGTTAAGTATGGCTATGTGACCAAGTTTTTGAATAAGAGATATACATAAAGACATACCTATATCTATATCTAAATCTATATCTGCATTTGTATCTATAATTATACCTATAACTATATATCTATATCTGTATCTATATATGTATTAATATCAGTTATCTATATCTATATCATCCATATCTATATCTATCTATATATATACACATACATCTATATCTATATCTCCATTCCCATCTATTTTAGGACTTTTCATTAAAACAACTTAGCAGATGCATTTTTCCTTTTTTTTTGTTCATATCCATGAGTTCATACATGATGATCCATGCTGGTGAGTAGTTTGGACCAGGCAGAGTAGGCCAATTCTCTAGGATAATGGTTTATAAAATGTGATTCCTGATTACCTGAACAGCAACACCAGTTTATTCTAACATCAGGGGACTTGATAGAAATGCAAATTCCCAGCCCCGCCCCAGAGGAAACTCTGGGGGTGGGCTCAGCAATCTGTTTTGACATGTCCTCCAGGAGATTCTGAAGCATATTGAGTTTGCAAACCACTTCCTTTGTGGATAACAGAGCAGCAGGATAGAAGGCTTTGGGTCTCTGGATGACCGCATGAAGCAGAACCACCTGCCCTCCATAACTGCCAACTCTTACAAGAAAGAGAAATACATTTCTATTTTGCTTAAGCCACTGGATTTTTGTGACTCTTTGTTGCTTAGCAGGCACTATATTTAAAACTATAGAGTACTTTTTGTCTTCTCAGTTTATAACCAGCCAACTTTAATGAAAAATAAGAAGTAAAATTTTACATGAGTAGATGTTAATAATCAAACACTATTTATAGAAGAGCATAGAAAAATGGTTCTCAGTTTGCTGGACCAACTAATCAAAAATACACATATATACAATAATAAAGCCACTCGCAGACATATATTACACAGAAATTTTTCAGTAATAGAAATATATTTTTCATAAGTAAAGAAATACAGAAGTAAATTACATACAGTAATCAGAATGATAGTTATCTACATTTAAATAATTTTTTTATTGTTCATGTCTTAGAATGGGAATTCATTTTCTTATTTAATTAATTTGATTCTGTGAGATTCAATAATCTGCTATAAATATTTAGTAAAAGAATGTTATGTTTCAGCAACTACAAAAGGCAGTGGGAAAACAAAGATGATTAAGATATGAAAACTGCATTAAAGGAGTTTAGAGTTTCATGAGATAAGTGCATCTATTCCCAGAAGTACATTATGAGTTCTGTACTCCAATATACCCTCCCTAACCCATTAAAAAAATCTTTGTTGAAATAATATGTAAAAAAATAAATTCTTAATTTTCCAGTTAGATTTTCTTTGACACTTAGAGATGCTACATTTTTTTTGCATTTTGTTTCTATATCTTACTGTTAGTGTTAATTATTTTTTTTAATTGAGCTACAATTTACATATGATAAAATGCCTGCATCTTCAGTATCCATTCCTAAACTGAGGTGATGCTTAAAGATGTGGTATAATAGATTGAAGTGAATTTAGCAAGGATTTTGAATCCCAGCTCTGATATTTACTGTGTGATCTTGGACAAGTTATTTAACCTCTATAAAACTCTATTTGTCTATCTCTATAATGGTAACAAAAATACATACTCCCCCTCCCCTTTTGGTAAGAACTAAATACCCTCAGCTGCTGCCCCTTGTTTTTTATAGTTCCTCACTTCCCATTCACCCCAGTGATCTCACCGCCATTTCCATACTGACCCACTCTCCACCAAGGTCACCCTGCCCTCCAGACTGAAAGTCAATGGTCTTTATCATATTTAAATATTTACAACATTCCTCACCAAAATCACAATAACCTCAAGTTGTTAGACTAAATGAACATATTTCAATCTTTTTGTATTTAAATGTATTGCACCATTAGGCAGCTCCTTTATTTGTGAGCACATTCTTTTGCTTTTACTATATATCTGAATATGCTTTCTTATTCTTTTAAAACAACTCTTTTTCTTTTTGCTCTTAAATGTTTATGACTAGGGTTTCCCCCTTCTTTGGTTCTCCTGTCTTCTCTTCTCTTCCTTCCTCTCTTCTCTCTCTCTCTCTCTGTCTCGTTCTTCACCTCAGTCTAATTCTAGAGGATCTTATCCACTCCCGAGGTTTTAGATAGTTTTTGAAGACTGTATTAGTACCTCTAACCCGGTGCTCTTTTTGGATAACAGATTTGTCAATTTTATTGAATATCCTAATTTTTTACACATAGGATACTCAAATTCAACATGCCCCCAAATTAAACATATCATCTTCCTCCTAAAACTGCTTCATTCCCCAATATTCCCTGTTTCAGTTAGTTGCACCTATAGTTTTCTAATTGTTTAAATGTCTAGTGGTGACCATTTTCATTCATGTATTTCTTTACCTTGAAAATTCTTGGTAGGACTGTGGCGACACATTGGCTACTTATTCTCCCTAATCTCTAATTCAGTCTCAACCCTTTAACAAAAATGACTTATTTTTTATCCAAATTATATCATGTGAAATTTGTATTTAAAACTCTAAACAACTTCGACATTCTTTTTAGTTAAAAATTCTTAATATGTATAAACTAGATGACACCTAGAGTCTTCACCCTTTCAAATTGAGGGAATATTAGATTATGTCACCATATCG
Organism: Macroglossus sobrinus; assembly: GCA_004027375.1. Taxonomy (NCBI): domain Eukaryota; kingdom Metazoa; phylum Chordata; class Mammalia; order Chiroptera; family Pteropodidae; genus Macroglossus; species Macroglossus sobrinus. The sequence goes on from PVKZ01002094.1 coordinate 48,990, forward strand.
TGCCCTCTTGGAGTCCAGAGATTCCATGATTTTTAAAAATTCCCCAGGTGGGGCTATGCATGTATGTTGCCAGCTTCGTATGGGTTATAGGTATAGTTCTGTCAGGAGCTTTATCTTTCTCACTTCAGGTCACTCAGATGTGAAAATTGAGTCTTAATTCCTATTTAGTGTCATATCCTATTTCCCCTTCAAGATGTGTGTGTGTGTATTGCGGGGTGGTGGTAGTAGTTGATGACTGATTGAATTTACTGAATGTTCTCATAGATAAGTGTGAGAAATGGTGGTGATACATATAAAGCAACTCATAGCAATTAAAATATGTATTAAACTTCTGAATTTTCAGAAAATGTCCCCTCAACGCCATACTTGAGGTTCTCATGAATCCTCAATTCTCTATAGTTTCCAACATTTTATTATTTGGTTGATTTTAATAGCAGGTACTTCCATGTTCTATGTACATCTCCTCCTGACATCTGATTTTATGCATTCATGTCTTCCTAACATCTCTTCTTTTGTGCCTTAGGGCTTCTGCAGTGCCTTCAGATGCTGCTCAATGTCTGTGCAGGAGCAGGCAAAAGTGTGCAGTGTTCACACTCTTGAGGGAAAATTTTAACAGAGATCACCTATTGCAGGTGCTGGTAGCCTCTTCCAGCTTCGTTAATTCCTACATGTTCTTTAGATCTCATTTTAAATGTCACTTTGTCAGGAAATTATTTCTTGACCTCCTTATCATGGGTTTCCATATTACATGAACTTTCATGACCCTCGTCTCATTTTAAATTATTTCTTTCATGCTATAACATAAATTCCATAAGGAAAAAGTTCATCTGTACTCTAGATTCCATTACCTGATGAATAGCAACCATCCAGCAAACATTGTTGAATGGAAATAGATTGATTAGTTTGAACTGAATGGAAAGAGAGAGGACTAGAATTAAAATCAAATTTGCTGGTTATAAAAGTAGTATTTACTTCATAGTTTCTAGTGACTTTTAAAAAGTAATATTCAAAAGAAAATAATAAAAAATGAAAGGTAGAAGTAGTAATGTTTACAAAAGTAAGTGAGCACATGGAACACTGTCAGCAGAGGTAGGGTGAAAGATTTTGTTAGGAGGTTGCAACAACTCACTACTGCATGTGAAATCTTTTTATTTTTGATTGCATGAAAATCTGTTTCTTTTAAAACTAGTAACCTTGTTCCATCTTCCTTATTTTTGCCACTAAAAAAAAAAATAACTTGAATACTTTGCGACCTCTGAAACAATTATCCCAAGTTGCAGGACTCTTGGTGAAAAATGGTTATGGAGGAGGTCAGACAAAAGAGGAAGAAAATAAAAGAGTAGTCATACTGTTTGAAGTTCTATGAATATAATTTACCCTCAGAAGTAATTTTTCTCTACTAGAATTAGACTTTCTAGTTAAAGCAATATTTAATGAAAACTACACTTTAGGCAAATTATTCTGGGGATTTGGACACTGTAGCAAATAGCTGAGATGAAAGGACACTGAGTTGAACATTTGCTTCCTTCTGACTTATAATGAGTGGGCAGTCATGGTAAATAATATCCATTTCCCTTAACCAAATATCTCTTTCATTTAACACATTATATTCATTATTACTGATGCTTTGAATTTTGCTAGTAAATTCTAAGCATTTATGTCACATAGTGCAAAACATTTTTATTTCAATTCTTCAAGGTTATTTGTTTGTTTAAGCTTCATTTTATACACCTTGTGTTTCTCAAAGTAACATTTAACTTTTTGTTAGTGATAGATTGAGCATTGAAGATGACCCAAAGAAATAGAGAAATAACAAGAAACTTTCATTCTGAGAAGCAGATAATGAAGTATATTGTTAGTGTGCCAGAAATTGTTAGGAGAATGTATGCAAAACATGTTATAGAAAAGACAAGAGTGACTAAAGAGCTTCTACCTAGTGTTATGTCACAGAAGAAATGTCTTGGAATGAATACAAAAATGTCCATAACTATTTTAAAAATTCTGCCATAAATGGGATTAGAGGAATATGGTACTGGCAGTGGGTAAAAAGGAATTAAGAGAGGGTTTATGCAAATGCTCCAGTGGAAAAGATGGGCGGGGCATGATGCAGGACAAAAGGAGATGTAACCTAGTGTATATGTGGAGGAGTTGGCCTTTGATGGGCTCGTGAGCAGTCTAGTCATTGCACAAGAGGCAGACTGAACAGAGTTACAGGTATTGAGAGGTAGGCAGTTGTGGGGAAGCTTATAGAGACTTTCTCATTGTTTCAATTTTCAATAAATGAGAAAAAAAAGTATTAGATATTTGAGAACAAAGTGGTATCAGGTAATTGAGTTTAATAGTGGGAATGTTGGAAATGTTACAGAAGCTAAAATAATGAATATAACTTCCATATAGTAAAACATAATCAGAACTCAGACATAAAATCAAGTGAATAATGCAAGATGCAGAATAAAACAAAAAGCATGTTATTTAGGTAAATTTAAAACACTCACCTATGTTTATAGGAATATATATGTATGAAAAAATACATTTTAAAAACCTGTTGCAGAATGCATGCCAGCATGATGGCAGTGATTGACTGGGTAGCGAAGGGCCGCTGGAGGAAGGACCATGCAGGTATTGAGAGGGCGGAAGCAAAGGTAGGTAGATAAAGAGGGATTTAGCTTTTTCTGAAATGTTTTCCTCCTTTAAAAAACATTTTCTGCAAAGATGACAAAGATGAACAACTATTAGTTCAGAATGATGGCAGAGACAGAAGTTTGGAGATATAATCTATTTCATGTATTTTAGCTGTTGTTTAAAACAAAATGCATATAAAATGAAAATAAATGCTGATAGAGACAGAAAAATTGCATAGTTTCCAATGAACACTCAATCTTAAAAATATCCAAAGGACAAAAAATTAAGTATTTACTTATTTTAAATAATATAATTAATACTGCTAATTTTTAAACTGGTATTTTTTTGTATGTCCATGATTTATTTATAGTAAATACTATATCTTTAGTAAATTCTAAAAGTCAAGATAGTACAGACCACATATTGGAAAAAATGCACATAAAATATAAAGAACAACACTGCTTTAAACAATTAAAAAATGTAGTTACCCCCAAATTTGTAAATATGTTCCCATAAAAATAAGGCAAAATAAAACAAAATTTTGGGGTAAAAGGGAAAAGGGAAATACATTTTAAATTATAAATTGTCTAAAAATCATGTTAATGGAGAAAACTCCATGTCAAAATGTTTATAATGAATCTACATTTGTACTTAAAAGCACACTATGGCTTTGCTTTATCTTCCTTTTATAAAAGAAAGACAGGAAAAAGGAAGTGAGAGAGGAAGAAAAAAGAAAGGAGGGCAAGAGGAAGGACTGGCTTTTCATTTCAGCAAAACAGGAAACAATGGTGCAACCCCAAGTGAACAAGCAAATGTATTCCTATCAATAACAATTTCACCTTGATCAATTAGAAACATAGAAAGACTCTACAAATAATATACATTCTGAGGTTCGTAACATCAATATCTTAATAAATTTGACAAATCTTTGTTAAAACTAATTAAAAATAAAATAGCAAAATTGTGAATATTAGAAATGAGACATTACCTTATATTGAAATTTGTGCTGTGTGTGAGGCTTGTTGTCTGTTTCATTCGCTGTCCTAGATCCAGACCTGAGAGCTGTCCTAGTTTGTAACCATCCTAAATCAATTATTGTTGGATAATTGGGGATCAGACTTTAAACACGTAAGCGAAAACTAACATCAACTCTTAATTGATAGTATTAAAATGTAGATGTAAAAACTAATAAAAATATCAATCACCAAAAAGAAGTAGAAGGATAAAAACAAATTAATAATGCCAAACATTTATTAAAAATTTTCTCAGTAACAAGAACTGGGATGAGATCTTAGGGTAGCCTCTCTTTTGAACTTTTAGGAAACACATAGTTTCCATGTTTTATGTATGGTTACTGGAGTTTGAAAAAAACGAAGGCTTTTTAATCTGTTTCATGAAAAGTGCACAATCTAAATACCAAATCCTAAAAAATATTTCATAAGCATGTAAGAGTAGATATTAGTCTTACTATTATACATAAAGCCAGCTTTTCCAAATAAAATCTTAGGTTCTTAACATTTAAAGAAATAAACACTTAAAAGATATGTTATTCTTTTCCCAGTATCTCTCTTAGGCAAGTATATTCCCAATCTTAAGCTTATGGTCCTCTACACCCATCGATTGGACAGTAAGGGAAAAGTAGTGTCTATATTTCTCTCTCTCTCATTCTCTCTCTGTCTCTCTGTCTCTCTGTCTCTCTGTCTCTCTGTCTCTGTCTCTCTCTCTCTCTCTCTCTCTCTCTCTCTCTCTCACACACACACACACACACACACACACACACACACTTTTTTCCCTGCTTTCTCTCTTGCTCATTTCTTGTGTGTGTGTGTATACATCTGTGCACCATTGCACATTTGATGAGTGATGATATTCTACACCAAAGGTTCATATCTGCACCTACAGACTTCATTCACCATTTGAAAGAGCTGCTTATATCACTAAGGATGTGAAGTAATGTTAGTCATCTGCCCCCTGATATTAAATGAGGACCTATTAACAGCAGCTAGCATGCTATCCACTGACTTTCCAATAAAATTGGCATAGACCCATGTCTTGTGAATAAACACAACCTCAGCAGTTTTAGGATGCTACAAAGTCTTCTAAGCCAATTTAGAGGGTTATTTGTGGTGTAGAAGGGAAACCTCACCCCACTCTCACGCACTTCTGTTTTTCCAGATTACTAAACAAATTCATCTTGAAATAACAAGACAGGGCAATGTTGAAGCACATATATGAGAGAAATGAAAACGTGATGCAGGTTAAGATGCAGGTTCAAGAAGATTTTGTTTCCAATCTCAGCACTACCACTTACTAGATGTGTGCAATCTTACAAATATTGCTCTATATTTCTCCACTACTGATTTTTAATCTAAAATGAAAGTAACATAGGGTATAAATAGAGGTAACATAGAGTAATTTAATGTTTAGATTAAGTTAACCACTTAAAACACTAAGTTCCCCTAGAGAGTTAATTAATGTCTTATTATTTTTTCCACTAAGATTGCTCTCAGTGGCTTTACTTTTCTTCTGGATTCCTCTGAATGACTATAATATAGAGATGAAAAAAGTCATTTATATGTAGTTTCTTTTTTCCTCTTTGGTATCTCTCACCTACACCTGCATTTCTCAGTGCTATTATTGGGTTTCTGCTGACTTCTTTATGCCCTAAAGGAATGCTTATTTTTCCCCCAATACAAATTTTAAATTAGTCTGTGATTTCTTTCTTCACTTCGGTTGCATCTGCAGAAATTCCTCAAAGAGTTTTGAAAAATATGTCATTTATTTGACAAATACTTATTATCTACCATATTGCCCTCATGGAGCTTACACTACAGTATCAGAGACAAACAATAAACTAATAAATATGAAACTATGTAAATATAAAATGAATTATTGTATGAGTAACATAACAACTTTGCTATGATAGATGATGGGTTTATTCAAGGGCAAAAGATTTTGAATTTCTTAATTGGGATAAGATGGTCAGAGAAAGCTTCCTTAAGGAGGTGAAATTTTACTGGAGAACTGTAGTGCAGGAGGGTAGTCCAGGTTGTTAAGCACAGACCATAAGCACTTGCACATTGCCTGAGATGGGAAGGAGTTTTGCGTGCTGGAGGATCCAAGGCTGCTATTGTTATCGAACTTAAAGAGTTCATTTTGCCTGCATGCATCAAAGCCAAAGGATGCATGAACAGGAGTCTGTAGCAAAGAAAGTAGAGATTTATTTAAGGAAGTAGCACTAAGCCTGGAGACACAGATAAGCTAGTGCTCTTAAGACCTGGCTCCCTGGTGGCATGTAGGTTTCAGATTATACAAAAAAAGTTATAAGACACCATGGGTTAGGAATTTGGGGTTGTGTTTGAGAGCTGATTGGTCAGAATTAAGGTAAAAGTATGAATTATTTCTTCAGATTTTGAGGAAAATTCTGAATTTTTTTTTGGAGTTCTGTCTGGTCTCATGAGAAAGCAGCCAGAGGGTTGTTCTACTTTAGAACTAAGAAACTGAAACATAACTTAGATCAAGATGTTCCCTTTAGCCTGCCAGAGGTCTGGGCCTTATGCCCATTAGTCAGGTCTAGGCTACTGTCTTCTGTTGCCTCAGGGGCTGCTGATTATCCGGGAGAGAGGCTAGAAAGAGAGAGAGATGATTTCCAGAACTCAGGTTTTAAGCTAAATTTAATCAAAGTCATAAAGACTCGCAGTTTCAGCATGAACAGAGAACAATGGGCAAATAGGAGAATGTCCCCTCTTGAGGTTAGCAAGAATGATAAGTCAAGTCACATAGGGCCCTGTAGTGACTATAAGGAGTTGGATGTTTTTAATGATTGTGATAGAAAGTTACTGAAGGATTTTAAATATTGACATGATATCTAATTTATATTTCAAAGAGATAATGTGGCTGCTGCACAGTGAAATGGTGACAGGAGGACATGTTTGGGCATCTACAGTCTTAGTTTGGGAGAGAAGGATGGTGTTTTAAGCTAGTATGATAACAGCGGGAGAGAAATGGATTTTTGATATGTGTATAGAATCAATAAGAAGTCTATGGCCATGCTATCCTGAACAAGCCCGACCCCATCTGATCTTGGAAGTTAAGCAGAGTTGGGCCTGGTTAGTACTTGGATGGGAGACCACCTAGGAAGAGCAGGTGCTGTAGGCATAAAAAAATTAAAAAAATAAAAATAAGAGATTATAAACTGACAAGGTCTTTAAAATCTGTGAGGTCAACCAAGGGTTGTCTTGCCTAAAAAAATAAAAAATAGAATCAATAAGAGTTGATGATGGATTGAATGATGGACAGAAGGAAAGGAAAAAGTTATTGTTTTTTCTAGATCTCTTGCTAAGTAGATAGATAGAGATATCATTTGGTAAAGTGAAAAGAATTGGAAAAGAGCATGTCTTCTGAAGAGGGATAAATATTTAAATTGTGTTCATGTTAACTTTGAGATCCTTATCAGACATTTGTGCCAGATTGTATTTATTGATCTCAATAATTTGCTAGCTGTTGCTATGGGAAAGTTATGTTCTCCTTCCTTGAAGATATCAGGCTTCTCATATGATTTGCATTGGCTGATAAAATGTGAGTCGAAGGACATATACTGTTCCTAACAAATGGCTTTCAAAATAATTCTGTGGTGTCGCCATCCTTCTTCCCCTTCTGTTATGAAAGCAGCATACTCCAGATAGAAGTTATCCCTCCAGCCTTGATTCAAGAATGAAAATTACACATTAATCAGAGCTCTTCAGCTAAGAAAGAGGCAACATTTAATGAGCGGACACACAAACCTTTGGTGTAATATGCTGAGATTTTGTTTTTTTTTTTGTTACTATCTCATAATTTAGCCTAAGCAAACTAATATGATATCTCAGTGGATATGTTGTGTAGGTGGTAGGAGACACAAGTTTGGGTCTTTTGAAAGAAGTTACATTTGGGGATATAAATTTAAAATTCTTCAGCAAATAGATTTAAAGCCAAGGAATTAGGTGAAATCACCACATACTTGTGTATATACAGAGAAATGAATGGGTGGGAAACTGTTTTAATCAGTTGAAGTTGCTATAACAGAATACCACAGACTGGGTTGCTAATAAACAGAGATTTATTCCTCCCAATTCTAGAGGCTGGGAAGTCCAAGATCAAGGCACAGGTAGATTTGGTGTCTGGTGAGAACTTGCTTCATGGTTCATGGATTGTTTTTATTTCACTGTGTCCTCACAGGGTGAAAGAGAAGAGAGAACTTTCTGGGGTCTCTTTTGTTAGAACAACAATCCCAGTCATAAGGGACACCAATGATTCAATCCCCTCCCATAGGTTGTGCCTGCAAGTACCATTCATTGGGGATTAGGTTTCAACATATGATTTTTTTGGGAGATACAAACATTTAGTCCACAGCAGGTTCAGTTATTACTGTGGACTAAAAGTTTGTATCCCCCAAACTTCAACTTTGGATTTTCAAAGAAAAGAAGTAGCTCCAAAGAAGACTGAGAAGGAAACACAGTGAAAAGGCAAGAGAGGAGAGGGAGGAGTCAGCTGTGTCTAAAGATGCAGAATTACTAGAAAAGAGTGATTCTATAGCCTAAGATTATGAAAGTCATGTTATTTGTGTTCTTGACAAGATCTATTTCATTAGAGAGGTAGAAGCATATTTCAACTGGAGTTGACTGAATGTGTAATGCAGATTTTCTCTATTTTTATGTTATCTTAGTCATTTCAGTGAGGATTTAGGAGATAGACAGGTATTGACATTCAAGTTTTCATGTAAAAATACCACAAAACAAGAAATTTTAAGTGTCTTAACAGGGTAACATAATAGCCCATGGAAGCTCTATTTGTCAATATCCTTTAGATGTATTTTTCTGAATAAAAATGGTTATTAGTTTGGGGTTTAGTTTTTTTTTTTTTCTCTCAAAAATGCTGTTACTTCCTGGGATGCTAAAGGTTAAATGAATCTATGTTAATTCCCCTAGGTTCACTCCTTTTATCTGGAAATACTGTTGTGGACATTTCCAGACTTATACTTAAAGTAAAACTACAATTTCAGAAAAATCTCATTATGTGGGATATGTCCATCAAACAATTTTCTTGTCACTAAGTACTTCATAAATACACTTAATGGGCAACATTGTAATAATAGCAATAGCAAACCTAGCACAAAACTGGTTATTTATGCACTTATTTTGCAAAAATGTTTTCTATTAGATTTCTCTCTTCTGGAAGAAAGAGCTAATAAAAAATCCCTATTACTATTTGCAGTGTAGTCTTTGCTGATAATAATGTGCCTACCTTGACTGTCTCTCTCAATTGGTAAATAAGCTCAAATGGAATTTTCACATCTCCTATAGTAACATATTCTTTTATGACATTTCTGACAAAAGTTTTAGTTGAGAAGACAATAGAGGCACAGAAAGCAATAACAAACACAACTCCAGTGTTGATAATGGCTTAAAAAGTGTGCTATATTCTTTTGAATAGAGATGTGTGTAAATACTGCAGTTCAGAAGGCAACATCAGAAATAACTGCAATTCAGGACAACAGAAGTAGGATGTTTTTTGTAAACAAGTAACTTAAGAAATATTTTTTTTCATGGGAGATAGGTATCACAGCAGATAAAACCTATCATGTAAACACTGAAGGTGCTGGGTGAAATAATTTCCTCATATCATTTCGTCTAAATGTTTCCCAGGGAATTATAAATTTTATGGGTCATGAAAATTGTCAAAACCAACACCTCAATTATAAAGCAATCTCAGTGGTAGAAGACAGAGCCAAGAACCCAGAAACATATCAGAAAACCTCCATACAGTAGAGCAAATGACATAAGCATTACCTATTACCCTGCAGGTGTTGAATGCATACCTACTGTGTGGCTATCAGTGTGCTAGGTGCTGGATCAGATGGCTAATCAAATATGATTTTTTCTCAAGGATTCTACCACCTAGTAGGGACTGGGGAACAGATATGTTAATACAATTACAAATATCGACTCAGAAATAGGTATTACATTTATTTAGACAATATTCATGCAAGAATTTTAAATGTCTTTAAAGCTATTTTCCCCTGAAATTAATTACATTATTATCTGATTATGTCCATGATATAGGTGAATGTAAACATGCAGTTGCAAAGAAGATAGTGATAAAAGGGATTTGGGACATTTAGAGATGAGTCTTCATAGAGATGATAGCATTTACAACACAAACGAAGCAAGGAAAAGTATTCTTTCTATGGATATATATTTTCTTTAATCTTGAGTAAATACTGAAGTATAATAGCTAAATGGTATAAATTAACTTACTATGAAACTAACAAGCCACTCCAAAATGGCAGTTATTATGTTTTCCTACCAGCAATGCATGAGTATTCGTTACTCCACATCTTCGCCAACACTTGGTCAGTTTTTTTTTTCATTTTAATAGATGTGTAGTTATTTATTATGTGATTTTAATTTATATTTCCTTGATGACTAATAACGTTCTGCATTTTAAGTGCTTATTGTGTATCATCTTTCATTAAATCTCTTTTCAAATGCTTGTTTCGGGTGAGTTATTTGTTTTCTTAATACTGAGTTGTAATATTCTTTTATGGACTCTAAATACAAGTCTTTTTAGATGATATATATGTAGTGCATTCTTTGATTTTCATTGCTACCATGTGAATAAAGCTGAAAAAAAAAGAGACTTGGGAGAAAGATAGTAAATCTAGAAGTAACTGATTTAAAGTTGATGGCTATTGAGTAGCTTCAGAAAAGAGCATTCTCTAAGAGAAAACAGAAAAGTAATAGGAATTCTAGATATAGAAACCAAGTAGGAAGCATCTTGAAATCAATTATTGTTTTGGAATATGGATGTATTTTAAAAGAAAATTATGAGCATTCAAAATACAAAGGCATTACTTTCTGCACATTAATTTAAAATGTACATTCTACTGTGTTGAACCTTATGCAAAATTCTTTTGCCTGTTTGTGTCTACATTGACTGTCCATAGTAACCATCCGTGGATGGTAAATGAATGTGTTTTCTGTTCATTGCTTTATTTCTGTTTCATTGGTATACAAGAAAGAAATTATACTTTGATAAATTTAAATTTAATATTGTGAAAACTAGAAATGTAAATAAAAGCTGCTTTAAGTGGTTGAAATAAAAAGGGTAAAAAAATAGAAAAAAATTTTTTTCTTTTCTCCAAATACTTTATTAAGTCATTCTCAAATTTTACCAGACCTAGATTGCTCCTCTTGTGTTTTTCACAAGCCTCCCTTCTATTTCTTAAAGAACGCAATAGAGTGTGTGGGTAAGTGTAGGCAATGATGTGGATTAAACAGAAAAACTATGGAACATAGAAGAGTACTTGGAAATATTTATTTTTTCTTCTCCTCTTCAAGACTTGACCATGTGTATATGTATATTATGTATATGTGTATATATGTTGTGATAAACACAATACAATTTAATCATACATCTTTCCTGAAATTCCTCTTTCTGTCTTTCTTACTGAGTGTAGGTTCTTTTATTAAAAATAATTCATATAATGTACCTCTGTCCCAGTCGCTTGGCCAATTGCCAACCAGGTTCACTCAAAGTATAGAGAAACTGTTTTTTTTGAAGGAGAAAATAACACAACTGGTTACACTTCAAAATCTTGACTGCAAACTGCAAAATCACTATTGTTGGGGAGTCCTACCACATTCCTCTGGTGATTTTTGATGTTATACTTAAAAAAAAAAATTATGTGAAACTATCTTCTGTTTTCTCAAAGCTTCTGGACACCTTACTGAACTGCACACTTCATTATAACAATGTGTTTCTGTCTATGGATTTTCTATATAGTCAGTCTGCAAATAGTGAAATTATCTCTTCCTTTCAAATCTTTATAAGTATCGTTTCTTTTTCTTATCTTAGTGCAATTGACAGACCTTACAAAAGATAAGAAAATGTGGTAACATTTCCACTATGATAATTTTTATGACCCATGACATATAGAAGTGTATTTCTTTATTTCAATACATAATAATAATTCATGTTATTGTATCCTACCATAATTTTATTATAGTATAAAAAACATCCTGAATATTTAAATTATATGACATTTGTGGCAAACACTTTATGTTTATGCTTTATGACTCATGTGGTCAATTGTTTATAAATGTTAAGTACAACCTTAAAAAGGATGTGTATTCTGCAGATATTGGAAATATAATTCTATATATGTCCCTTAGTTTAATTTATAAGTGTTGTTCAAATGTCCTATCTCCTTCTGATTATTTTTGTCTACATTTTCTATCAGTTATGAGAGAAGTACGTTATATGTCTCAATGGTTTTGAATTTGTCTATTTCTTTTTAGGTCTGTCAATTATTGCTTTATATATTTCAAAGCCACATAATTAGGTAGTTGTGTGCCACGTAATAACATTTTAGTCAACAATAGACTGCATATAAAACAGAGTTTCCATAAGATTATAATGGAGCTGAAACATTCTTGTCATCTAGTGACGCTGTAGTCCTAATCTTATAGTGCAACATATTACTCACATGTTTGTGGTGATGTGGTGTAGATGAACTTGCTGTGCTGCCAGTTTTGTAAAAGTATAGCATATACAATTATGGACAGTGCATAATGATGATAAATGATGATGTTACTGGTTTGTGTATTTACTATTATTTTATAGTTATTTTATCTTTCTGCTTATAAATGTTTGCTATAAAACAGTATTCAGTGTTACACCAGCACCTGCTTCATATATCTGGTTTATTGTGACTCATAATTTCATCATATTCTCTTGTGCTTGATTTAATCTCATGTTTTTTTTTTTTACAGTAATATGCTGTATAGGCTTGTAGCTTAGGAGCATAGGCTATACTATATAGCCTAGTTAAATCATAGTCTACACCATTTGGTTTGTCTAAGTATGCTTTATGATATTTGCATAATGGCAAAATCACCTAACGATACATTTCTTAGAATGTAGCCATGTCATTAAGTGGTACCTGACTGTACTTAAGAGATGTAAGATTGCTATACCTTCCTTAATGAATTAACCCTTTTATCATTTTATGTGAATTCTAGTAAGACCTTTTGCCTTAATGTCTATTATGTGTAATATTATTATAGCTATAGATATGAACATGCCATTTTTATCTAAACAGATCTGTATTATTCTCTTATTTTTATAGTATAATTCACATACTATAAATATTAGTTTATCAGTCTTTTTTTTCAGCACATTAGCTATGTCAATTCTCTTTTCTGCCTTTATTGCTCTGCATAAATCAAAGATTAGTTTAACTGTAGTTTCTTTGAAGGAAAACTACCTTAATTCTCTGACTGCTCTTAGGGATTTCCCTTTGTCTTTGGTTTTCTATAATTTCTATATGATGAATTTAGATGTAGATTTATTTATTTATTTTTTGCTTGAATATTTACTTGTTGATTCTTGAATCTATTGCTTTCAACAGTTTGGGGTAATTTTCATCTGTTATCTATTCAAATATTTCCTCTTCACTTTTCTAGAGCTTCTCTCTGATTAACTGATTAACCTCCATGCTAAAGATGTCACTGTAATTTCTATGCCTTCTAGATCTCTCTTTTATTACTTTTATTATATATTTATATAAATATAAATATAAATATAAATATAAATATAAATATAAATATAAATATAAATATATATATATATATATATATATATATATATATATATATATATATATATATATATTAGTATCCATGCTCTGCTGGATACTGTTTTGCCACATCTCCCATTTCAAAAAAATATTATAGGTAACTAATCTGCTGGAAAACCCATCTACTTATTTCTTAATTTTAGTTGGTACAGTTTTTATTATTTTTAGCTCTAAAATGTCTATCACCCTTAAAATCCATTTAACTTAGTTTTTTTTGTTTCTTGCGCATATTTTTTCTGACATCTTTTATTTCTAAACATAATTAGCATAATTTACTTTTATTCTGAGTCTGATAATTCTAACAATAAAGTTTATTTTTTTCAAATGGTTCTCATTAATGGTGTCTTATGTTCTTATATGTCGGTGTTTGTTTCTTTCCCCCTTATTTGTAAAAATAGTTTGAGGCTAGGGTGATAGTATACTTTTCAGGAGAGGGTTTACATGATCTCTCTAGCCATTTTGGAGTACTGCAAGTCTCAAGAGCAATGATATTATAAACTCAGGGCTAATTTTTTTTTTCATTTCACCTCACCTAGGTGGTAGTCCATCATGGTCCCTATTTAAAGTATGTTTTTATTTTATTTTATTTTTTCTTTTTATCATATTTCCACCTTAGGTGGGTCCTGGGGTTTTACATTTGCCCTTATAAACTGAATATTTGTGTTATCTCTCCCTGAGAATCATATGTTGAAGCTCTAACTACATGTGGTATTTGGAGATGAGGTCTTTATTAAGTAATTAGAGTTAGATTAGGTCATGAGCATAAGGCCCTGACCTGATGGGATAAGTACCCTTATGAGAACAGACACTAGAGAGCTAGCACATGCGCACTCTCTCTTTCTCTCTCTCTCTCTCTCTCTCACTCACTCATAAGCGCACATGCACACAAACACACACACACACACACACACACACACACACACACACATACACTCACAACATGTGGGGACACAGAGAAGGCAGTCATCTGCAACATAAGGAGACATCTCCCACCAGATACTAATTCACTCTATGGTATTTTGTTATGGTAGTCTAAGCATACTAATACAATATATCCCTTTACTCTGAGGCTGCCAACATAGGTATTTTTAGTGATTTCTTCAAGATTGCTAAAAATCCCTAAGTCAATAAGTGTTTTGAATACTGGGCTTACACTTGTGGGTTCATTTTCTCATTATTCACATTTTATTAGTAAATTGATTTTTTAATCTTTTAAATATTTTATCTATCTTAGTTGTTTTCTGTAGGATGGTTAATTCTAATTACATAGACTATAGACTGAAAACCTATATTTCCAACAATTTATTTGCAATAGATTTATTTTCATATTTTTGTTTCAATTTTGCCTTGTTGGTTTTGATAATCTTTTTTTTCTATTTTTTTTCAGTTAAAGTTATATATATAAACACACTTTATTCATACCTATTTTATATTCTGTATTTTATAATTCCAAAGCCTGATGTCCTATGAGGTCAGATTTTATTAGTTGCTTTCACTAAGTCTTACTTAGGGTGAATTACCTTATAGCTGATAATCTTTATTATAATTTATACTTGACTAAATAATGGATGTCTTAAGATCTTAAGTTATAGGTATGTGCTTTGAGAGAATATTTGAATATCTATATGTTGGAGTGTATATCTTTGTATATATGTATATCTCTTTGAAGGTATGCTATGAATCTGAGAAAATTTGAAGTCGTTTTGATGATATATTTTCTAAGGAAGTCTCAGATTTAGCACACTAACTTAACACAGTTTCATGATTAAGTCATGTCTTCCTACCTAGTGTTTGCATTCATCCCAGGGTAACTATAGGTTTCAGTTATGCTTGGATTCATATATGTTTGTTGTACTATATGTGGAATGAAAGGTTGGGTTTAGTTAGTTATCCAGAATATTTAGTTTACCATAAAATAAATAGAATTTCTATATCTACTTTTTAAATCAGTATAACTGATCTACCATTATAGCCACTGTACTCCATCTTCTTTTGTCAACGTCTCCAATTATCTATATGTTGCCAAACTAAAGTACAGTTATTTGACTATATTATTTAAAGAATTTGCAGCATTCAAAACAGTTGACCATTACTTATATGTTTTTGTTTTTGTTTTTGGGGGTTTTTTTTTGGATATTACAGTTTCTCTTCTGGAAAGAAAGCTTTTGATTTTTTTCTTATTAGTTTTCTTTCTTAGTTTCTTCTGCTAGTTTGTTCTTTTATCACCTTTACATATTGGAGTGCTACTCTTCTCTTCCCTTTCCTCACCTCTTTTTTCTCTAGCCTTTGCTTTAATTTTCTTTTTTTATTCCAGTAACGTGATTAATTAGGCATGTTACTTCTCTTTGCCTCAGAGTGTTCATTAAAACTGGAATGATAAGAGTAACCTACTATATAGTGTTATAATGAGGATTTAGTGAGTTAATATAGGTAAAGTGCTTTAAATAGTATCTAACTTATAATAAATATCTCATAAATATTTTACAACTTTTTTTCTATGCAAACTCTCTGAATAAGTATAGTTCTATGTAATTGAATACTATGTTTAGGTCATGTTATGGATGAAATGTGTTCCTCCAATTTATATGTTAAATTCCTAACCTCCAGTGTGATGGTTTTAGGAGGTGTAGACCTTTGATTAAGTCATGAGATTAGAGTCCTAATGATTAGAATTAGTGCCTCATAAGGGGACCTCAAAGAGTTTTCACTCTTTCCATGTGAGGACAAAATGGAAAGATAGCTATCTATGAACCAGGAAGTGGGCCCTTACAGGATGCCGAATCTGCTGCCAGTGGACTTTCCAGCCTCCAAAACTGTGAGAAAAAAAATTCTGTTGTTTAGAAGCCACCTAGCCTATGATATTCTATTATAAGAGCCCAAACTGATTAAGATCATATTTATGATAATTTTAAATCTATATCTATCAATTACATTACAATACTGAACACTAAATTCATGTATATAACCACCTACTTCACATCTCACATTGCTATCAATGGACATCACAATTTAACATGTATACAGGGGAACTCTATGTTTCAAACTGCCTCCACCAAGCAAACAACACCATTTTTCACATTTTTCCTGTCATAGTAAATGGTGTCTTTATCCCTGTTTGTATAAATCAAAAACATAAAAGTTTTCTTGACATTCTTTTTTTCACCCTTCACATATGCAACACTAAATACATTGCAAAATCCTGTCAGTTCTAACTCCCTAAATTTTATCCACTTCTTTTTATCTCTACTGTTATTTCTTATCCAAATTATTGCCACCTATTGATCTATTTATTCTCTCTTTTGTCCTACTCCTCAAATTCTATACAATGCCAAAGTGTTATTTTATTATTATATATACCTCATCTCCTTTCTTTATAATAATACCTTGATTAGATTATAACCTAATTTATACTAAAATAGAACCTCTTACCATGCCTTATATAATTTTCCTTTCCTCTCACTAATAATTTTAAATCATTTTTTTCTGGCATTCTTTGCACTTCAGTTATGTTGACTGTCTTTTGGTTTGTCAAATGTGCTAAATACTTTCCCAGTAAAGAGAGAGACTTAACCCATGCTATTCTCTATAAGTGGAATGATTCTTCCCTAATTTTTTACATGACAAACTCTAACTCAGCCTTTGTATAACAACTTAAATGTCACTTATGTTGAGAACCCTTTCTTGACTACTTGATATAAATTTGGACCCCTATAATTCCATATAGACATCTACATTTTTTTTCTTCACAGCACTTATCACAACTTATAATTTTATAATATTTGTATGTTGATTAATGACCATCTCCTCTGTAATGTATAGGAAAGCCTCAAGAAATAATAGATTACATAGATGGAAAATATAAATAAAATTAAGGAAATTTAATGTGAGGAATGATAGAGTGTAAAGAAAAAGTGTAATTTGTTTTCCTGAAATAGAGAAGCCAATCAATAAAAAATAAGAAAAAAAGAATGAAAAGTTGCTAGCATTTTTCCAAAGAAGACATACGGATGGCCAATGGGCACATGAAAAGATGCCCAGCATCACTAATCATGAGGGGAATGCAAATCAAAACCACAATGAGACACCAAAATTAGATACACCAGTCAGAATGGCTATTATCAAAAAGAGGATGTGGTAAAAAGGGAACACTTTGTGCATTGTTTCTGGGAATGTGCATTGTTATAGCCACTATCGAAAACAGTATGACATTTCCTCAAAAAAAGAGAAATAGAACTACCACATGATCCAGAAATTCTGCTTCTTGGTACATATCCAAAGAGAACAAAAATAGTAATTTAAAGAGGTATATTGCCTCTATGTTCATTGTAGTCTTATTTACAATAGCCAAGATATGGAAACAACCTAAGTGTTTATCAATAGATAAATAGATAAAGAAGATGTGGTATACATATACAATGGAATGTTACTTAGCCATACATTAAAAAAAAAAATCTTGCCATTTGCAATAGCATGGATGGACTTAGAGAGTATTGTGCTGAGTCAGAAGAAAAAGACAAATACTGTATGATTTCACTTATATGTGGAATCAAAAAACAAAACAAACAAATAAAACAGAACAGAAACAGACTTTTAGATATAGGAAACAAACTGGTGGTTACCAGAGAAGGGAGAGGTTGGGAAGCAAAATGGATGAAGGAGATCAACAGGTACAAACTTCCAGTTATTAGATAAGTTATGGGGATGTAATGTACAGCATAAGGACTATAGTCAATAATATTGTAATAATTTTATATAGTGACATGGTAACTATACTTATGGTGGGGTCATTTTGCACATCAAGTTACTATGATGTATACCTAAAACTAATAGAATGTTTTATGTTGATTATACATCAATTAAAAAAATTGAAAATTTCTTCTGAAATAATAGGAAAAATTTTTAAGATGGAGGCAGCATTGTTCTTTAAAAAAAATCAATCCATAATAATTAACATTAGTGCATGGCTTGATAAGTTATTAAATTGCAGGAAAAGAGAGAAAACTCATGTATTCAGGTACAAAGAATCTGAAATGCCAGTAAACAAAGAAATTATGTTTAGAAAATTATGTAGAAAATAAATGTGACTCGATAACAATATATCAAGCTGATATGCATTTCAAGAGTGAGTACAATGGAGGAGCATCCTTAAACATTACAAAACTCAAATAAATAAACTCAAATAAATAACATTTAGTGACTCTTCTGGGAAAATTTTTCCAGTGGCAAATGCAGCTAATTCAGTGTTTAATCAGAATGCAGAATGCTGAAAAGGATAGACTATGATAAAGAGAACAATGATGAGCATTTAATTAATTTACACATAGAATTAAGAGACTAGTACATGGGGCAATTGAGATTATAGAAAAAAATAAAGTTGAATTATACTTTGACAATATAAAAATAATAATATAAATAGTAATATTTGGCAGGAAAGAAGAGGCGGTGCAAAGAAGTATAAGAGCACTAATTATTATTATTTTTTTTGGTCAGTTCCATCTAATTATTTTTTTCCAGTTTTATTGAGAAATAATTGGTATACATCACTATATAAGTTCAAGATGTACAGCATAATGGTTTGATTTATATATATTGTGGAATGATTATCTTGTAGTTGGTTTAGTTAACTTGTATTGTCTCATGTAAGTACAATAAAAAAGTTTTTAAATCTTCTTGTGGTGAGAACTCTTAGGTTCTACTCTCTTAACAACATTAGCTCTAGTCATCACGTGTATATTACAGTTCTAGTACTTTTATCTTATAACTGGAAGTTTATACCTTTTAACCACTTTCCTCCAATTCCCTCTCCTCTCCTCCCTGCCCTATCCCCCCACCCCCCACTCCCTGCTCTGGTAATTACAGATCTCATCCTTTTTTTTTTTTTATTATTAGTTTTTATGAGTTTGATGACTTTTTAAAATTGTAAATCTAGGTGAGATCACATGGTATTTGTCTCTGTCTGACTTATTTCACTTAGCACAATATATTCAAGATCTATATCTTTGCAAATGGCAGGATTTCCTCATTTTTTATGGTACTCAATCGGTCAATCAATACTGAGCACTAGAAATGGTGCTATAACGTTTCTGTCTTCAGATGTATTAGTATTTACATTCTAGTGAAGGAAGACAGACTGAGAACACACTTAAAATATAAATAAATAATTGTATTTAGTGTATAAATGCCTAAAAGGAATAAATCAGTATAATGAGTTAGAGAGCAATAGATATGAGAAAGAAGAGATAAATTAGTTGGAATATCAAAGAAGGCCTCTTTGGGAAAGTTTACTGTCTAAATGTCTAACATATTTTTACAAATAATAATGATTCCACTTTCTTGATATTTAAAATATACTTTACTTAAAGTTTTAAGAAACATTATGTCTTGAAATAAATATATATACAGTATTTAAAAAATAAATCATCAAATCATTTAGTTTTACCTTAGATTCACTTAGTTTTTTCTTCTGTGAAATTCAGCTAAAATTATAGTAAATACTACTTACTAAAAATGGCACTTAGAGAATGATACCAATGAAATATCTCTACCTATTTATCTGTATCTCTATATATCCTTCTAGTCATGATAGTTATCAGCTATCTATTACATAGGATATTAGAAATATTATTTGCCTATTTTAACAATGTGGCTTATGGATCGTGCCAGAATTCCTTAAACAATTTTATAAAACAACAAAAAAAGTCATATCATTATGCACACTCGCTAAAAAAAACTTTTATAACTCTATCTTGTTTGCTAAAAATGGTATACTGCTGCTAACATTTGAAGTCCAAATAGCTGATTTTGTCTGGTATTTTTCTGTCTTTATTCATCAAGGTGACCTTATGTGGTTTGTTTATGAGAGGAAGTAGATATTCCTCTTAGATATAAATTGTTTTTGTTTGTTTGTTTGTTTTTTTGATCAGGAAAATAAGTTTAAGGAAAGCAATTGTCAGAACTTTTTGACCTCAATTTTCCCATACTTGAACCAGTTTCGTATTGATAAAAGATTTGGCTCTAACTTGAAACAGAAAGTGTCAAACAGAACATAATGACAGAGAAAAATGCTTGTCTTAGGATGTGCTCTAAATAGCAAAATAATCATTGTAGAGTAAAAACTTATTTCAGCCAGTATGAAATACTTTGTATTTTCTGTGCTAAACAACCTTAGCATCAATGTCTCATATGTAGGGTCACTCAGTGAAATTGATATTCAATAAAAATGCTGGGTGTTTCCATATACTTTATTTTGTATATTTATATCATGGACAAAACCAGGTGACTGTGTCCTAACTGAAGAAGAAATGCACCATAGACTATGAGATAACTCTGGGCATGTTAAGCAGTTGTAGGTTAGCATTAGCCTATTAAAAAGTTTAAAATGCAAACAAAATAAGTTCTAAGCTAAAACTCATTTTGATGTTCCTGGATACCTTTGCAAAAAGTTAAAAATTGCACAACAAACTGAGAATTAATAATGGTAGGGAAGACATTAATCAAAAATAGTCAATATTAAGTAGGACAAGGAAAGCTGGGGAAAAAAATTCTACATAACTAAGTTGATCCTTCTGGCTGCCAAAAATGGTGAAGTAACAGTCTTTTTTAGATACTATTTGTATCTTATTGGATAGATTTATATGGTTCTGAAGTTATATAGAGCCTGACCCTACAAATAACCAAAAATCATCATCAGTCGGTAAGGAAATGAGTATTCAACAAAGAGTATATTGACACCGTTGAGGTTATAGGCTGTCAATAGATATTATCCTTTTTCTGTTCACATTTTGAAATAATTTACAAAGAGATAGAGACAGATGAATGGCAATTTAAGTGTTAGCTTTATAATTGGTTTAATCTAGGTTGGCAGGTGTGCTTTAAGTATGCCACCAAATGGGCTTGCTGATACTTTCTACTCCCTAGTCCACCTATGATGGCCCTAGATCTTGGAAACCTTACATCCATGGATTTCCAGACAGACACATTGACCCAGAATTTGAGTAAAGAGAAAAGAAAAGAGACTGAAGAACCAACACTTATGGACTTTTAATGGATTTACTTCACCTTACTGAGAACTAGAAATTACTGATGTAATCCCTTTGTCAAATAACTTTTTTCTGTGAGCAGCAGTAGAAAATGCATAAGAGATAAAGGTCATCTTAGTTCTACTTGGAAACCTGAGGAGTAGGAAGTGTTGTCCCTCATAATATAACTTTCCCATATAGTTTATGGTCTCACACTTTTAATTTAAAAAGATTACTTGAAACCAGAGAATGTATTTATATTGGAATCTCAGTTGCTAAGATACACACACACATACATTTTCTAATTAAAATATTTTTAAATGAAAATTATAAGATACATATGTCTTAATTGGCAAAATTTAAAAGAAAAGGTATATGGGAAACAAATAGATGAAAACAAGAAGTAACAAGAATAATTTCTCTATGTGGGTATGTCAGATTTCCCATAAATGGCTTGGTCAAATTTTATTCTTCCTATGGGTGTTGCTTCGGTTCATTAAAATACTTTTTTTATAATGTGACACATTTTTTGGTTGTAATACATAACAATTAAATGGCTTGTCAATAGAAAAGTCATAAACAAGGAATGACAGTTCATTTTGATGTTATTAATATATGAGCCACTGATTCAGTTGATTCTGTAATTTTTGTCTAAGTGACATAATTGATTGGATCTACTCAAATTTTGGAATGTGTTAACTCGATGACTTAAAAAACTGGACTTATTAGGTAATCCAATCATAGGTTTTTTAAATAAAGGTTGTTTGTGGGACTAGACAGCTTTAACACCTCTGAGGCGAGATGGGCACTAGTGCAGCAAGTTGCTCAGTAGAAAGGCATTTGTCTGCTTGAGAAAGGAAGGGTGGGGACAAAGCCCTGACCTGGCGACAGAGGCAGGTGTCAGAAACTTTATATCATAAGATAATGAAGACAAACTGTAGCAACAATCTTAAGGTGTTTTTTTGTTGTTGTTGCTTTGTTTCATTTTTAATAAAAGGTGTCTTTATTGCCTGAGGCTGAATTTAATGGGTTCATTTGCATATACATTTGCAATGCCTTCTTTCAGAGAGACAAAAAATGAATCCTATATGTCAACTGAACCTTTCAGAAGGTGGAAGTGTTAGTATAATAATCAAGAATAAAATTTGGTACAATAATATCGAGTAATGCTTTTGGTTTCCAGGGGTAATTTTTAATATTTTTAGTTAACATTTTGTAGTGGCTGTACCAGTGTTCAGTATTTATACATATTAAATAAACAAATACATAAAAAAGAAGTGAATGAATACAAAATATTATCGATACCCTTCTCTGATCTATTCAATTGAGAAAGTGCATCTATTTGTTTTCAGTGGATCTGTGAATGAAAAAAATCCAACCGCAAGAAATTCCATCTGTTCCTAAAAATTCTGGACAAATAAGCACTTCTCTCCCTGTCGGTTCATTAACTATAGTATCTTCTCTCTTAGATTCCTCAAACCCTTTGGTCATGTCCAGCTAGTTAAGCTTTTTGTCACACCGTGTATCATTTGCTTCTCCTTGCTAGAAGAGCGAAAGCTTCTATTATTTACAGTGCTCAGCTGTGTGCTTAGTTTTATTCCAAAGATTCTTAGAAGATGGACTGTTTTTGGTCTAGGTGTTTCCTTTGCAAAGGAAATCCTTGATCATCTTCTATTGCTCCCTTCCTTGGGGATAACAGCACAATTCCATGCAATAACCTGCCCAGCCCTCCTGGTGATGAGTTTACAGACACTATTGTGATTTAAACTTAAAATCAAGTTCTGAAGATTCTGATCCTTGGTGTGGAGTACAATCTACAGACTCAAAATGCAAGGGAAGATAAACCTTGGTTTCAACTTAACATTTTGGTGGGAGGTGGGCATCTTTTTTGTTGTTGTTATGCAGTTACTAAAATATTTATTATATAAAATGTTTTAAATACAGCTAAACACAAAATTTTGAACTTTGGCACAAATAATTAAGACATTAATAATGCAATAGCATTTATTAGCTTATTAAGTATATTTAGGTAGATGTAGAGATAAGGTAGAAATATAGATAAAGATGTGGCTAGATACATGACAAAATTATTCTCTTGGCAGTGTTTCAAAATGCATGTTACCCCGTGTTCTCTCTGATGCTAGATTTTATCATTTTCATTATTTTCTAGTTGTAGGAAATAAAATATTTTATTTTTAAAATGTATATTTCTATGATTGCTAATTAGAGTAAATATTTGAAACATTTGAAATATTGATTTCTGTTTTATATTTGTGCATTGCCTTTTATATCTTTAGATTATTTGTTTTCTCAAGGTCATTTTGTCTTTCTAATTATTTTAAACAATTCTTTATATATTAATGATGTTAACCATTTACAATAAATGGTACCATTTTCCCCAGTTTGTTTTAAGGTGATTTTTGATAAAAGTGTAATATGCACTATACAAATCTAAATTAATATGAATTTTTCACCTTTTTGTTGAATTTGTTGAATAACAGTCTTGACAAAGATTTGAAATGTTATTTCACCAATGAAAATATTTATACATATATGGATCTATTTATAGACTTTCTATTTGTTTAATTGACTTATTCATTTATTCTGCAAAAGCTATACACTACTAACTTGTATTCTAATTTTCTGAAACATTTTAATATCTAATAGGACAAATGCTATTTTGCTATTCTTTATAATTTTTCTATGATAAAATTAAAATTATTGCATCAAGTTCCAAAACAATGTCATTTATATAATCACTAAAGTCACTGTAGTTAGTGTAATTTGGAGTCTTCATAGAAATATATGTTCTTTTCATTTACACAAACTTTCAAATGTCACTCAATAACATTTTTACTTTCTGTATAATTCTTATCAAATAACAGGAATTATTTATTCTTGTGAATAAAAACTTTTTTTTTTGTTTTCAAGCATTGAAAGCACAATGTTTCCTACATGGCTGTTACCATGTAGCAAACACTAATTTTGTATGTTTAGTTTTTAATTGATCATCTTATTGAAATTTATTTTTTAAATAACTTTAAAAGAAATGATTCTCTTGAGAAACAATTATATCTTTCACAAAAATGATGAATTGTTATAATTTTCTTACCAGCATCTATTGCTTTTTTTTTTTGTTTTTGTTTCTGCAATATTACACAGGCACATTTCCAGGATAATGTTGAATATTGGCAGTGATAAAAGAAATTCATTTGTTGAGAGCGATTATATTAAAATATATTTAACAGCAAATAAAACAAGACTAAGTAGATTTAGTCCAGGAATGACAAAATGTCATATCAGAAAAATCCATTAATTTAAATCATCATATTAATAGATCAAATGAGAAAATTATCTCAATAATTTATAAAAAATCTTTTGGAGAAATTCATTATCCTGTAAAAATCTCCTAATAAACTAACAAACAATAAAACATTAGCTGAAGCCAATAGCCAGTAAGATGCTTAAACTTAAACACTAGAATTAGACTGAACCCCTACTAGAAATGTCCTCTTCCTATCTGAGAGTTCTTTGAAGACCATATAAGAGCATCAGGGAGTCTATTTACTAGTAAAAGTCAATGTAAAAGTAAGTGTTAATACATATGCATTTTTTTGGTAGATTTAGATCTGGAGAACAGATTCATAGCTCTGAGGAATTCGCTAACTGATCCAAAGCCCAAAATGTTTAGAAATAAAAGAAAAAAAAGACATGCTAGTATATCCTATATTACTATTTTAAAAAAATATTATTCTTGTTTGAAAGGGCATTGTAATTAAACAAGAAAATTATATAGTATAATCCTTGCATATTTCCCTCAGGGAGCTCAGCTTCATTTAAGGATAAAATGAATCAACTGCAAATCTGTCAAATTTCCATAGATATTCTTTCTCTTCTCTGGATTTTGGATAAAAAATTTGATAGCAGGTTATCTAAGATTATCTTCTCTGAATAAAACGTGAAGTATGGCATCCTGAATTTGTAAGTGAACAGAGATGCCTTACATTTTAGCAATTTTGGGAACAGGTGGTAAACCAATAGTCTTTTGTAAAAAATATTAGACAGTAAAGTAAATCAGGACTCTTGTTTGGATTTCTTACAATGGAGACCAAAAACACCATTTTTTAAAAAGTTATCTAAAAGTAAAATTGTACCTCCATTAACTGTAGAATGTTGGCGTAGAAATCAATGGGTACAAAAGTATATTTATCTATATATAATTACAAAAATAATTACTGTGCAAAAATTGATGTATAACAAAGGTAAAGAGATCTTTTTTACTACTAGTAATAAAAATAATAATGTTTCCAGAAGTTATACTCATCATGCAATTAGCATATTTATTGAGTGCCTGCTGTTCTAGGCACTGTCAGTGATAAGTAACATTTTATGTCTCTTTAAATGAATAAAGTACTTTCATATAAACTATCATTATTAGCTTCAGATTATATGACTCAT
Organism: Macroglossus sobrinus; assembly: GCA_004027375.1. Classification (NCBI taxonomy): domain Eukaryota; kingdom Metazoa; phylum Chordata; class Mammalia; order Chiroptera; family Pteropodidae; genus Macroglossus; species Macroglossus sobrinus. Next base: position 74,766 of record PVKZ01002094.1, read on the forward strand.
TATTATTATGATAAGCAGACATCTCTGTAATTTACACCTCTGTTCATGATTAATTTGAATTAAAGAAATCACACAGAAAATTTTGATTTTCTTCATAAAGCTGTTCTCTGGTAAAAGTTTGCAACCTTATTCTCTTTCCTGTACCTCTTTAGTCCACTCCTTGCATTGAGATGTTTGCTCTGTGCTGGTGGGCCAACCGAGCCTCAGAAAAGCCTGTACCTAGTTGGCCAGATGATATATCAGGTCATACACATCACTTTAGTCTCCATCTCTGATAGTAAATCTCACTTCAGTCTTCTCAGCAGAGGGAAATCCAAAACAGGCACATGGAAAATTCTTCATTCTATCTTTATGCTGGAAGAATTCCTGGGGCCTAGTTCAATCCAAGGAAATCCTTTGGCATTGGTTCTGGAATTCAAGTTATTACAGAACAGGAGTATCTTCCACCTGACACTAGCAGAGCCAGACACTAAACACCAAGAATTGCCGTGGAGAAAGATTGGCTATTTGATTTTGAATGACGTTACTCAGGAGAACAGGAAGCTAGTGCTCAAAACCTTGTACTACCTGATCTAGGGTTGGGGGTGGGTTTTTAAGGGTTAAAAGGAGCAGATATACAGAAGTACTGGTGAGACAAATTTAACTGGAGGACCTTGGAGCTTGACCATTTCTGGTAAGAGGTGTCAGCACCAGATCCTCCTGGACAATGGACCCCCTCCTTCTGAAAGAGTTCTGGTTATGTCCAGGTCCTTTGGTTCTGGGGGAGGGAAGATGATACTTTGGTTCTGGGTACAGCTGAAGGTCAGAATTCTCCCTCTGTGAATGTTTCAGCTGTGTGACTTGTAGTCTTGGTCTATTGTCTCTGAAAAATTACTCACTATCTCCTTAAATAGGATGGGACAGTTTTGAGCTGGCTCTGCTGTTAGAAGGTGTTTCTAGGATTAGTTACATAGGAGGCCTCCTCTCCAGATCTTTATAAGATCATTCCTTGTGTGTTGATTTTCCAACAGTGAGAAAATGAGTTGGTTAATGTTTTCTATTGATTAATAGTCCTAACTATTTTAATTTCACCCTGTTAAATCACTACCTGTATGGAGAGGCTTTCAATGAGCACATCTGTCATGCCAAAGGAACAGAATTATTTTAATTTTGACTATCTTTTTATTTTTTAAGTATTATTACTTATTGCTACCACCACCATATAGCATTGCCACACTTTATTTTTGTTGTCTTCCTTTAAATGTCATAATATAAAAGGAATGTTTGAGTTGTTGCCATTTCTTTTGGTACACTGTATGATCTATATGTAGTACAGCTAGCAGCTGGCATGGAATGGCTTTTTGGAAAGGCCTATCACCCAAACTACAGTTCAAACGGGACTGGATATGAGAAGGTACCTGTGGTGGATTGTTCTGAAAGCAGACTCTGCAGTGGAGTTTGGTGGCACAATATGGAATAGAGAGGAAAGAAAGAGGAAAGATTATGCAGAGGGAAATGCTGAGCTGAAATAGAGACTAGACAATACCTTGGTTTACTCCTCAGGGAGTGCTAGAACAGAAGTGTTATCTCACATTGGACCAAAATAGCTAGGCCTTTGTAACCTGGCCTCAATTAGTCATTGGATATTGACCCCCCTTTAGCAAGGTGACTTTCTGTAGCTGAGGCAATCTCTGAACAGGCTGACAAATCTCTCAGCAATTGAGGTGGTAAATAGTTTTATCAAGTATGAATATGGGCCATGCATCTTCATGTCCATTCATTGAAATACTGTTCTAGATAAAGACATGTATTATGGAATATTTAATCTATTGGTGGAGAGAAGGTATGAGTAGAGGAAGACAGGTGGGATAAAACATGCAGATGAACATGTAGCCAACCTTTTAGACTGAATCTTTGTCTTTGTGTTCCATATTCTTAAGTAAATCATGATGAATGACTATTATTCGGCCTGAGAGTTTTTATCTTTATTTCAGTCTAGTACAGTTTCCATAAAAGTCTGGAGAAGGATTAGTTGAAATTAATCTGAGAAACCTGCTGTTTACAAGGGTTATCAGTAGTTCAATACTCTTATCTCTAAGTCAATAAATAATCGATACTGTTAATTACGAGCCCACTATGACTGTAAAGGCAAAGCTATAAAAAGTGTCAATAATTCAAAAGTTAAAGGCAATGGAGATCCAGAATTAAAAGACCAGCAAGAGATAAATTATAATAACGATAATAACAATAAACAAAGTTTATGAATGTTTGAATATTTTAAATGTAAAATATTTAAATATATGTATCGATGTGCCTTTTTTGACTAAAATTGGTTCAAGTGAGTAAGTAACATGTACCAATCATTTTTTTCTAATGTTTAAGGCAGTAAAATTCAGACCTGCCTTTGGAAAAATACTTTATGCATTCATTTTGTATATTTCACTAAGGCAAATTATACTGTTAGCTTTTCTCTCAGAACTCCCACTGGGAGCAGTACACTTCATAGAAGAAGAAAAAAAAACTGGATGCATTCAGAGACAAAGGAAGAGGGTAAAAAAAAAACAAGGTCTGATGATACAGTGAGCCATATCCCGCCTTCACAGGTGTTATATGGCCACCATTGCCACCAGCATCAATGGAACCCACTTGGAGACCTTTCTCGAGCAAGGCTCCTATAAGGGAACGTCTCCAAGGGAGGTTGGGGAGTCTGCCCATTGTTTTCAAGAAGGTTGTAGCTTCTTTGTACAATCTGAATAAAGCTAAGGCTATCTAATTATGTAGTCAAATGTTTTGGTTAAATGCCTCATTCCTTGTTCTAATTATCACCTATCTCAAAGGGGAGAGCTTCACTTCACAAAGAGCAGGGAGAACAAGGTTAACTTCCCCTCCCAAACCTCTTCATAGATGAGAAAACACACAGCTGGAGTCTGAACTGTAGAAATGAGGCACTTAACTGCAGTGTTTATCAACGTAATTTGTTGCTTTTCTTAATATAAACTCACTCAAAACTAACAAACACCCTCTAAGAAAAAAGAAAAATAGTATCACTAAAATTTAGAAGTTTTGTATGCTAAATTTTGAGTTAATGGACTTGAGCTGCCAATAAAAGAAATTGTTAGTGATTCTCAAATTGGTCAGAGATTAAATTTTTAAAAGAAATTTAAAAAATTGAAAAACTATTTCATACCTAATTAAATTGTTTTTTATATGTCCTGATACAAAGTCAGTAACACCTTAATGGCGGTTTCTCAGATGCTAATAAACATTACAGCTTCTATTAATAGATCCAAGGACAAGCTGTACTTTTAATGCAAACCTTCAGCTAAGTAGCAGCTTAAATACTTTCCTGCATTGTAATGATCTCCAAGCTTTAAAGCATTCACTGGACCCTCAGCATGATTTTTTACAATCTTACCTTATATTCTAATTTGAGTCGAGAGCATTTGTTTCTTATTTGACTAGATTTTCCACTTCATCCTAATTTTTAAATTTGTTATATAAACTTTATGCAATCTTGAATTGATTAAAGCCTACATTTCTGTGCAAATATTCCTTGATGCTCTGTTTATGAGTCTCCATGAAATCTCCTATACCAGTGTACCGTACGCTTGTTTAAATTTTTGCCTTTTCTGAAAATAGATAATTACATCTATGTGCTATTTTTTCATATGCAAATATATGTTATTAATATCCATCATTTAACTCAATAGTCTATTTATCCTTGAGAATTGTACAAATCTAGTTCTTTCAAAAAATAGCCTTCCATCACAAGCTTCCAAGTGCCTGCTAAAGTCCCTTTAACATCCTCCTATTACTGCCAGCTTATCATATTTAGATTTATTGTTAAATTTCTTGGTAATAATTAGATTTTTCATGTTTTTCCAACTTTATATTTTGATCTATGCCAAATCATGTCTATTTAACTATAAGCAACATTGATTGTTAAAATCATAATTCACAGCAGAGAAAAACAATATGAAAAGTAATAGGCACACTAAGATGGCACATGAACACAACAAATTAGGGATGAGAGAGAGGCCTATGAAGTGATAGTATGTGGTATCCAGAGTATCTGATGGGAAAAAAAAATAAGCATAAATCCATGCAAGCAACAGCAAAAACTAGCTGGAGAATAATATGGATGTGTCAAAGAATAAAGATAGAACTTGGTTATTAAGAGGCTGATGATAGAAAATGCAAAGAACAGTGCATAGAGATGTCTTTGTAAAAAATACAGTTTGGGGAGTTGGGGAAAGTGATTTTATAGTAAAGAAATAACAAACATACTTCAATCAGTTGATGGTCAACATCAACAATGATAAGTCATATTGATTTCACGTACCCATGATGAGATGTTTGTGGACTTCAATCTCAAAGATCTTAATCCTTCTCTAATCACGAGAAAAATTTCAGACAAACCCAAATTGGAGAACATTATACAAAATACATAACCAGTACTCTTCAAAATGTTTAATGTCATCTCAAAAGAAGAAGGAATAAGAAACTATAATAGTGTAAAGGAGCTTAAGGAGGAGATAGATACAAAGACCAGATGTAATGTGATATTCTGAATGGAATCCTGGAACAGAAAATGGACGGTAGGCAAAACCTAAGGAAATCTGAATAAAGTATAGACCTTAGTTAATAATAAAGCCTCAATATTTCATCATTATTTATAATAAATATATAAATTAAAAGTGAGTACGAATATACAGGAACTATAACATTGTTGCAAATTTTCTATAAATCTAAAATTATTCTAAAATAGAAAATATCTATATTAAAATTATATCAAGAAGAAAGAAATGCAGAGGAATATGAGAATAATATTTAAATAGACATCAGTAATGAGGCCACAGATTAAAGATGAAAACATTAGGCCGGGGATGCTGGGACAACTGGCAAGAGTTAGAGCTAGGGTTTTGGTTAGACAGAAACTTTTTCTGTCATGGGTCATATAAAAAATATTTTTAGCCTTATAGGCCATGCAATCTCTGTGACAACTACTGAACTCTAATACTGTTACACAATGGTAGCCATATACAATTCATAAACAAATGAGCATGATTGTTTAATAAAACTTTATAAAAACAGGAAGTGGGCTAGATGTCATCACTGGTTTATAGTTTATTAACAACTAGTTTATGAAGCAAAGACAATTCAGGGATTTGAGATAGCAACAGGAAAAATAGGACAAGAATGTAGTCCTAGAACTAACATTTAAAACAGGACTTAAAGGAACACATAATTCTAACTACCTGAACAGTGAGTGATTTAAGAAACTACCTTTTTTTGTGGTTTGTCAGAATTATTGAATCTAACCTTTTAAATTCCCTTGACTGAGGACATGATTTGCTCCAGAGGCTAAACTAAGAGAACTAACTAAAGGCACAGAGCTTGGGCCATTCTTCCTGACCAGTACTGAGAAAGCAAATCATTCTATATTGTAGACAAAGCTCAATCATATGTTCAGTTTGTGTTCAACCACACAAAGAAATTTTTTTTTTCCTCCCAGATCTGTATGACTTATTGCTCAGGAGTCACATCAATTCTTTCCTGGAAGGTATTGAGACAGACAAGTGTTTATCCTGTTTTCTTTTACAATTTAAGAATCTAAGAATAGGTCAGTGTTCTCTTAAAGATTCCATTGGTCTTTTGCTCATTTTGTCTGAAAATTAAGTTTTATAGATTAAGAGCATTAACTTTTCTGTGGATTCTACAATCTAGACAAAATAGTAGACATTACATTCTTACTGCATTTTCTAGAAGTCTGACATACTTCTAGGCCAAGGTGAGTGGAATTAAATAAGACCTGATGAAGATCAGAGAAAGATATTTTAAGGAAATAAAACACATTTACGGAGGTTCAACATGTTGTTAGAATCCAAATAAATTTAGGCTAAATCCAAAGTTTAGGATACATTAGTCTGATTATTTTACTTAAAAAGTTAAAAAAATTTTTATCCCCATGTTTTTTTTTTGTTTGGCTTTTTTGTTATATTACTCTCTCCTTTAAGGGTATTTTCAGACTTCTCCCCTTATCACTATATTTGAGAAAACAGACAGTTATTATTATACAGATTTATAAGACTGCACTGTAAGAGAGGGGTACCCATATGGTTTATGATCAGAGACTTTTTATTTATCAAATGTCTTTAAGTTAAAATGGGAAAAGTTTTTATTGGTAAAAGGGTGGAGGTGTCAAAATAATATGTGCCTAGTAGAAGAAAAGTTTACAAAATCCTAGAAAATATCAAGAAGTGGGTCATAGCATTTTCACTGGGGCAACAATCTCCCCGGGTGTCTACAAAACAACTAAAAGAAACTTCCTAAAAAGAAAAAAAGTTCTAAATGAGAGCTTTGGCTGCATTGTTAAACACTCAGCACTTTTAATATCTATCTCTCAAAATCATTGGCCAGATTTAGAGAGACATGTGTTCTAATTAAAATTTAATTTCTAAAAGCTGAGTGTCCTATTATAAACAAATTTATGCTTTCTAGAATTTACTTTATAAATTTAAAAGTTTGAATTATATTAATATTTCCAATCTGATAGCATTAGTTTATATTATATAAGGTTGTAAACAACATAAACAATTAGGCAAAAATAGGATTTATGGAGTATCAGAGTTGATAGAATAGCTACTCAAGCAAACCACAGGAGGGATATGAATAAGAGTAGCTCTGAGATTTTGACTAGTTGGAGTTTATGAATCTTATTTTCTAAGTCACTACAAAAAGGATAACAGCCTCAGGCATCTTCAGTCTTTGGTTTACTTTATTCAGACTTCACATTTTAGAGAAAGAGAATCTAAATGGGCCCCAATGGGTCAATAGTCTACCATTTAGCTATGACCAAAAGTACAGGATCATGTAACACAGACATAGCCATAAGATGGAGGGGTCTGCCCCTATGTGATTTTAAAACTATTCTACTTTATACTCGAAAAATATGATTCTAGTATGATGGGACTAGTATGATGATTTTAGTACATGATTTTTGTATGTCCATCCATCATCATGTACAATCAAAAATGCAGGCACAATCTTTCTAGTAGGAGACAAATCATTTTTTGACCTAGTCCCTGCGTTCATATTTTATGTGATCTCTGTTATAGTGTACATTGTTGATAGCTCTCTCAGTGTATGTTTTCTTTACACCCTTTAAACATAATTCCAGTATTAATTCATGTATTTTACTTCTCTTTGTACACAAACAATGCTCAGGAATGACCATACATCCAGCTCCATTGATCTATGTGTAATAGCATCTCCTTTGTCAGAGATTGTTTAGGATCAGAGCTATAATTTAATTCTGGCTATTGAACTATGAGAAAAAAAAAAAGTTTTAGAGGTTCCTTGAGAAAATTTCTGGCTTTCAGATATAGGCAGTAAGTAATGGTCTTTTGCTATGAATGTTGTTGTGCCTATGTATGAGGTCCAACCTGCTGAAGGCTATTGGTCTCCACCCTAGTAGAAAGCTGATGTGGAGAGGAGAGAAGAAAAAGATAACCTGAGGAAAATGAAGCAAAGCCTGCTCTACTTTAAACTTTCAGTTATGTGACTTACTTAAAATCTTTTGATGTTACTTGCAGCTAAACAGAATCTAATTTGTACTCTATTCTCTGACTCCAAAATATTTTGGTAAAGCTTATTCTTCCTCTGTATCTGCCTTGATCATTTCTTAAGTTTTCTGTATCTGTGAGGGGAATAATAGTATATTTCTTTTATAAATATACCCAAATTGTGATAGGGGAATGAAAGAAACATACATATTAAAATATCTATTTTTTTTCTTTTTTCTTTTTCCTTTTTATTTATTTTTTTTTAATGGAAACTGTAAAATGCCAAGGAGAGACCAGTTTCCTTCAATTTGCAATTGAAGTATGGTCATGACTTACTACCTCAACTATATTCCACTATACCACCTTTTTATATTCTACATGCATTCTCTTGACAACTTTACTTATATGGAGAAACAAGGAAAGTTCTCAATATGAAGAAAATGAAGTCTTCACTGTTGAGAGAGTAGAATAAGAGGCAGCCAAAGGGAACCATTCTTTTTCTGAATATTACTTTATAATACCCATTATATTTGTTCTGGATGGTCAAATTTAATAATCTCAACAACTATTCCTTTTTTATATTTTTTCCATTTACATTAGGAGTTACATAAAGCCAGTTCACATTTTTTGCTTCCAGATAAGAGAAATCATGATTGGGGGCCCATCCCTTTGCATAAGAAAGTCTCTAGCCTGGTATAGCCCAAGAAAGTTAAAATTTTCAGGATGGATTACAATATATAATCCTGATAGTTATTTTTATCTCCTCTGTCACAACTCCTTTTTTTGTGGCACTGTGTTTATCTCTTTGGGATCGAAACAGACTATTTCTATAAGGAAAGCAGTTTCTTAATTATTAAAATGTATTGTCCTCCCATTTCCAATAGGCTTTTCTATTATTTCGAGAACCAGTTGTTTACAGGTGATAGATAGAGAATAATACCAGTGAACATCCCAGGCAACAGCCCCTTGTTTACTTCCTTTATTTTAAATTGGTTCCTTGGTTGGATGCAGAGTGTAAAGCATTGAGTAATTTTATGAATAAACAATATTGACAGCATCAGGGAAAGTGACTTCAAATCTATATTAGGTATTTATTTGGTGAGGATGGATCTTTGCCTCCATTCATGAGAGAGTCACATGTAATCAACTTGCTACTAGAGAGCTGAGTGGTCCCCTACTGACGGTGCCATATCATGGGTTTAGAGTTGATCTCAACAAGAGGGGCAACCAAACCAAGCCTGGTGAGAGGAAATTCCATATGGTTAAAGCTATGGATCAATCTCATTCTGCCCCCTTATCCACTCTGTTTCCAGGGCCGATTGTATAAACACTAGCCTGGCTTGGGAAAATGTCTAATGGACATCCACAGAGGATTATCCTGTCCTTCTGAATCTGGAGAGGCTGTTTTTCAATGTTAGCCTTTTGGTGAAGAATGAACATATTTTCAGACTCTAGGCTAATACTTTTTAGGACATCTGCAGTAAAGACCTGTTTTGTTTTATTTTGTTTTGTTTTAATAAAGCCTAATCTGTCACAAACCAGCTATTTTGAAACCCTACTCTAAGTTCATTTATAGATCTTCAGCCACATGCTCTTTCACCTTGTCATAAAACCCTCTAATATTGCTATTAAAAGTGCTTCATTAGATATCTGACTAGACTATTAGTCACTGTCTAAGATCAGTATATATCTTGACCTAAGGCCATCTCTTCCTTCAAAGCAAAGTGAAAAACAAGGTGTATTTTTTGAATCTATGTTAATGGAAAATTGTTTTTCTTTATTATCTGATAATCCCTGAGAAGAGTTTTAACCCTGCTACAAAATACCTATGGCTGGTGCTACTATGCTGTGTGATGCCATCTCTAAATCAGTCTTAAATTGTTCATCCTCACCAGCTGATGAGTCTATCAAGAAGTCAGAATATAATGAATGAGAGGTGCTCTGGGGTTGTGTTTGTATAACTATTTGCATCTTTGGGTTCTGTTTAGAGCTACTTTCTGATGAGATGCTATTGGATGTGCTTAGCTAGAAAGTTCAGAAAACATCTGGTCCATGCTGTCATTAAGTCCAATAGTCATATGCTCCCCATGATCAGAAATTTTTCTTCAGGAGGGAAAAAACTTCCTTGTAAAATGAATCCAGATCTCAGGGTCCTTCATCCCATTACTCTGCTATATGTTTGTACCAGGTGCCACACAGTATCCTAGTCTGCTGCAGATATATTGAATATTAACTTGGTAATCAGGGACAGAAGCACCAGAGTTTTAGCTCATTTTAAGTGGTATATTAATTAACTGTTTCTACATTTAAAAAATTACCTTAAAACTTAGTGTATTTAAACAAAAATACTTACCTTACAGTTTCTGTGGATGAGGAATCTGGAAACAGCTTAGCTGTGTCCTCCAGTTCAATGTCTGTCTCAAGGCTGAACCAAGGTGTATTTTGGGACTATAGTCTCATGGAAAGCCTTGAATAGGGGGAGTGCTTCCAAGCTCACTCATGTGGCCATTGGTAAGATTCAGTTCCTTAAAGGCTATTGAACTGTGGTTCTCAGTTCCTTTCTGAATGTTGGCCAAAGATCTCCCTTAGTTTCTTGACACCCGGATCTCTTCAAACAATAGCTTACAGCATCATGGCTGACTTTATCAGAGTGATCAGATAAGAAAGGAAGAAGAAAACCAAAATATTTTTTTTTGAAACTTAATCATGGGAGTAATATTCCATCAATTTTGCCATATTCATTTATTAGAAGCAAGTCATTAGTTATAATCCACACTCAAAGAGATGGGATTAAAAAGGACTTAAATACTAGGAGTCAAAAATCATTGGAAATCATCTTAGCAGTTGTCTACCACAGATTATAAAACATTTTTGGTCATCTGATGAATAGAATAAGAGCATTCAAAAATATAGTATCATTAAACTAATCACAACAGACATTATATTTCCTTTGCAGTCAAAAAAGACATAGGCTTTGGTTTCCTTGAAATGCATATCTCAGACCAATACAATAACAGGAACTTCACTGAGGTGGCAGTGTCATAATTATTTATTTGTTATGCATTTTCCCTCTTTGTTAATGTTCCTTTGTTGATCTCAATCAGAATCTATAATAGTGATAGGGAGTGGTTAAGCTCAAGTTTACATCTCTTACAGAGATTCCCTGTCTTTTATTTTCATTGTCTCTTTGCATGATAACTATTTCTCATAAGAAAAAAAAAAAGACACTCAGAGTTTGTAAAGTTTGCTTCAGGCCATCATGTTAGAGCAAGCAACCAGATCCAATCTTCATAATTTGTAGCCAACATTCCCCTTGAGCCTTAGTCAGTCTTTGGAACAAGCCCACATGTTCAGATTTATTCTAAAACCCACAATCTTATGTTCCATTTCCTCTAGCTATATCTTTTAGGAGCAAGCAACCACACCAAAGTGTTATTAGAAAAAGCATTTAGTTTTATAGAAGATAGTTAAATTTTAAATGACAAATGAAGTAGGTCTTAAACTATTTAAAAAGTACTAAAAAATTGCCAGTATGCTTAAACTGTGCAAAAAAGAAAATCTACATATTGTAACATGCACTTGGATTTTCAGCACAAATGGTTTAAATGCCAGAAAAAAAAAATGATGGCCCAATCCCATGTCCATGGCCCATTCCCTGTGGGAATCTGTGTCTATAGAACCTTTAGTAATTTAGCTTGTATCTCTTTGTTCTGGAGGGTCTCAATTTTCTTCTGTTATCTTGGAGAAAACTCTTTCTTATTTTGAGATATGAAAATGACATTGACAAGTACATTCTTGAGCTAAAAAGCAAAATAACTGTATACCTACTTCAGCTTACCTAAATAAGTCAAATGTAAATGGATGAGCACATATTGACAGTATTTTTGATATTTGAGGCACTTTCTGAGATGTTTTAAGAATCAACTTTATACCAATGAACTAGTAGACTAGGAATGCCATAATAAAGCACCACATACTGTGAGTTAAAGAACAGATATTTATGTTCTCACAATTTTGGAGGCTAGAATTTTGAGATCAAGGTATTGTCAGGATTTGTTTCTTATGAGAGTGCATGAGGAAAGGATCTGTTCCAGTCATCTCTCTTTGGCTTGTGGATGGCCATCTTCTCCCCATGTCTTCACATTGTCTTCTTTCTGTCCATATCTATGTTCAACTTTCCTCTTCGTATATGGACACTAGTCATATTAGATTAGAACCCACCAATAGGACCTCACTTGAACTTTAATCACCTCTGTAAAGACCTTGTCTCCAAATATAGTCAAATTAGCAGGTACTGGAGATTAGGACTTCAACATATAAAAGTTGAAGTGGATACAATTTAGCTTATAACATACTATACATACAATTTATCATATACCTGAAATATAGTGTAGTATATTAATTAAGAGGAAAGAATGTGGAACTCATCTGTTAATATGTGGATCCTGGATTTGACTACTTCCTAACTGGGTTACTCAAAGTAAGTTTTTCTACACTTTGGGGTCCACATCCATAAATTCACAGTAGTATTTATTTCATAGGTGTCTGTTGTAGATTAATGAATAGATTCATATAAACTGCTTAGAAAGTATATGTTAAGAGTATATATTCAATTTTTTAGGTATTTTTTATAATTAAATAAAGAGCAAGAGATATGGCATGTGGCGTATAAAGTCATCATGGTGATTGAATTAAGCAAACACCCCGATACAGTGCTGATTACATTAGATTACCATAAAAATTTATTTTGACAAAAAGAACCATTAGAAAAAGATATCAACATTTTAAGCAGAGCCATTCTAATAAGTTGTTAGTTAAAAGCATTTAAACTCATTAAACAGGTTCTGAGTTTAGGTAAGATAGAGTGTATTCTGAGTAGAGCTATAAAACAAGCAAGGGAAACTAGCTATTTGAGAACTCTGAAAAGTAATTAGTAGCAGGCAGATTGGGGAAGTTGAACAGAATTTGAAGTACTACTGTATTGGTGTGATTTTATCTTTTTTTCCCACTTTGATACTCACCAGCCTGAACTTCAGGTTACCCAAATCTGGAAGTGAATGCTAATGCAGACAGAGAGCACACCACAAAGTTCTGACTTGAGGAGCAGAAAAGAGATCTCTTAATATTTGGAAACACTGAGAGAAATTTCCATATTTTATTTTCCTCTTTTTTTTTTCCTTTTGTATTCTTTTTTAACCCAGCCTCCTGGTAAATTTACTTGCAGGAACAAGTGTTGATGGCAACAGTAGAGGCAAGGCAGCCTGAAGGCACCTAAAACTCAAAGTGAGGAGTTTCCAGTTTTAGGAACTGTGGTCTCCAGAGGATAGATGGGGTAAATCACTATTGCTCTCCCTCTCCTCACCCTGCTTGGCCCAAAGGTGGTACACTCACAGAAAAAGTGTGGCAGAGCCAGGTAAATAAAACTTCAGGGTTCTGACTAGAGGACACAAGGGGAGCCCCAGGGAATATCAGGGTGATCCAAGAGAGGGTGGAACTCAGTAAAGTAACTTCATAAATTTGTGTATGAACTCATGGACTCACCCCTGACCTGAACATATATATTTCATCTTGAATAATATACCAAATGTTTGAAAATAAAACTAAGGGATAGACCACTGCCAACATCCCAGACTGTCCACTGGCTGGTACACACAGGGGACAGATCTGAATAATAAAGGCAATGAGAATGGCACTGATATTGAGACTTCAATAAATAGAATACTAGTTGAAATTTGTTTCTTGAACCTAACAGTGTTGATTATTTGGAGAAACAAAAATATCAATATTAAATATTATTTAAACAAGACACAGAGTTTCATAGAATAATACTTAAAATTTCAAGGTTATAACCCCAAATTATTCAGTATATACAAAATCAAGAAAATCTCAACTTGCAGGAGAAAAGGTAACCAACAAATTCCAAGGCCAAGATGATACAGATGTTAGAGTTATATGATGAAGAATTTAAAGCAGCTATTATAAAATGCTTCAACAAGCAATCACAGACACAATTAAAATTAATAGAAGAGGGAAAAATATCAGCAAAGTGGAATATGTGAAAAGACCCAAATTTAAATCTTAGAACTAAGCAATAAAAGAACAACAACAAAGTAGAACCTTACGGGCTAAATCAGGTAGTTTTAAGTTGAAGCCAAGAGATGGTATCTTGATGGTGAAGAGGAGGCTGTGAGATCTTTGAAATTAAATTTTGCATGTATCCAAAGAATATTTTTTTAAAAGGGGTACACTGTTAAAAGCTTAGAGTTTATGACTTAATGGTCTATGAGGAGAGCCAGGGGGATCAGTGTTTTTAAGAAGATCTTAAAAATTTTTTTTTAAAAAGACCATCTTCATGAGCAGCCAACAGCGAGAATCAGTGGTCTAGCACAACTTTCTTTGTTTTCAGATGAGGAGACAGAGGCCTAACAGATATTTTTTCATCATCTTTCTCTGCCACGTAGACTGATTCTAGCTTTATTTTTCACCTCAATCAGAGTGCTAAAGTTGAGTATGTGGGCTACTTGTGTTGCCTGGAATTTGAGAAGACACCAGGTTAAATTATTGAGATAAACAGTATTTGGAAAAACTATTTTAATAAACAAAATTAATTTAAATATGTCTATGATAAACAAAATATCAAAATATAAAGTAAAAATGACTAACAGTATTGTGTGAAGCCATACTAAAACCTGAGACAAAAAAAAGATAATATTTACCTTGTCTTTAGAATTTTGATATTTCATTCCTTAGATTTTTTTTTTTTGCTTTAGTTGAATGCATTAAATATTATAAATAAATGGGGCATTGAAATGTTGCTTGTCTTGATTACTAAGTTTTTTGGTGACTTGGATTTTGTGACTGGGAGCAGTGCCTTTCTTACTCACCCTCATTCCTGCCCTAAATACTGCATATGTTTAGCAGGGCCTGGCAAGAGGAGCAAGAAGCATTTGGCCATGATGAGAAATAGGTTAAAACCCTGGGAAGTAGAAGCATGAACAGAATGAAAAATGTTGTAGGTGGGTGGTGAGGGTGTGCAAATTTAATACTCTATTTTAAAAATGGATAAAAATTGTACTTTATCTGTGGCACCAGAAATTTTCTTTGGGGAGGGTTCAAACTTTATTTAATACCATTTTTCAATAACTACCTAAAGTGAAATTAAAATTGAGCATCTAATTTTTTTTAAATAGAATTAAACAGGTTATTTGGTCAGAAAAAAAGGAGTAGAGGAAGAACTATCTGAGAAGGGAACAAAAGCAAAGGCACTGGGAAAATAAGAATTGCTAATATCTAACTTACTTGTATTTGAAACCTTCTAAACCTTCTAGTGAAGTCTCTATAAATGCCTTTGTGAGTGGGTTTTATTTTATTTTGGTGTTGTATGAGTTAAGGAAAGCAACACATTTTCTGTTAGTGATAACAATAGCAAGAAAATGAGAGGCTTCTTAAATTGAACTATTTCAGCAAAAGCAGGAGCTCAGAGCACATGGAAGCGTAAGCCCAATTAGCATTGTCAGATATGTCATGGAAGGTGTTGAGCTTTCTAATTTTTATAGAGATGAATCCATCATCTCAGGATTATAAGGCTCCTATGACCACAGCTTATAAGTGAATGACACCTTAGCAAGCTGCTTCCATATTCTATTGGTTTATAACTGTATAGACTCTGAGCTTTCTTACGAGAGATTATGCAGTGTTTCCTAAGTGTTTATTCTCCAGCCAGGAATCTCATTACTTCTCTCCTGCTGTTAAGAAACCTTATTAAACTTGGAAATAAGGCAAATCATAGGTGGGCAGCATGTCTTTTCAATCTCATAGGGGGCAAAAGCTACCTAAGGATTATCTAGTGTAATGTACTTTCTTCAACCCACTGTTTGTTCTTCAAAATTCCTAGACTTAGTCAAGTTACATTTAAGTTATAGATATTTTATTTTTTAGTAAAAATAAAAAAAAATATTTGCCTGGAAGAAAAAGATAATCCCAAAGTGTATAGTTCATTGTCTTGGAGGACATAGTTAGTTTTCTACCTAACCTAGCAGTCTTATCCTAAGCATTCCTTATAAATTTCAAGTTAATGCTTATTTTATTAATTGTCTTTAAACTGGTACTACCACTTTACTGACTTCCTCATTAATTAATCAGTTAAATAAAATCTTTGACATGTATTTATTAAAAAAAAAAACTCATGGGATAAACTCAATATCAGGATAGAATTGACATAAGGTAGAGCTGGTAGACTTAAAGATGGATCAGAAATTATCCAATCTGAAAAATGGAGAAGAAAATTAAAAAGTATATAAAATAAACAAAAGAAACCAATAACTCAAGGACCTGTGGAAACATACCAAATTATCTAATATAGGAAAGGAAAAGAGTGCAGAAAATGTAGAAAAATATTTGAAGAAATAATGGCAGAAAACTTCTCAAATTTGGACAAAGCAATAAACATTTAGACTGAGTAATCTAAATAAACCACACAGAATAAGCACACAGTGTTCACTGCAATGGCAATGTGAAACAGCCTGTCATGACAGCTACAGTCCTCATAAAAATCATTATGATAATTTGACAATAAAAAACACCCTGTACAACCCCACATTTTTTAGGAAATGACTGGCCTCAGAAAACTCTCTGCTCCTAATGCCAAATAATCTTTCCTCTTTTAAAATGCTTCAAAATGCTTGATTGATCTGTGCAGCCGAGCAGCCAAATGTGCCCGAACACCAATTAGAAAGATTTCTTCAGTTCACAAATACCACCTTAATAGGACACTTGCCAATCAGAGCCTGTCTAAGAATGTCTGCTTTTTACTCTTGTTTCTAACAGGTTTGAGTTGTGCTAAAATGAAAGTGATGACAGATGGGATGGAGCCCCTTTCACAACTTCATGAATAAATGGACTTTGTTAATTTTGCCTTGGACTTATTTTTGTCTTTGACAATAATTAGATCACTAACTGTGAAATTATTCATTTATTTCCAGTTACCCTTGGTAGCTAAAAATCTATCTTGTTTAAATTATACCTCTTTGTTTAGAGGGAATATACTATACTAAATGCTTTTAACTAAGCTTTGATATACTTTTAACATGCTGCTTAGAAGAACAAGTTTCTTTTCCATTAGGATCATACAGCCTCTTTGATAAATTTAGAGATAATGATAAAAATTTCAAAAAGTTTTACCTAGAAAAATTAAGGCTAAAATAAATGGTAAAATAAGTAAACAGAGAGTTTGATTAATAGGAAAAGTAATACAAAGAATTTCATTAGAATATTAATTTCCCTAAAGTTAGTCATGGTAGACTTTCATGAAAATTATAGGCACAAAAATACGGCTCAAAGTATTTTAAGATTTGGCCAAATATAGTTTTAAAAATTCAGGCAAAGAAATACGCAATGACCTATAATAAATGTATTTCAGTGCTATAACAATCCTGTTTAAACATAAAGAAAAAGTATAAAGGAGATAAGAGTGGCTAATCAAAAAGAATTCAAGTATAGATAACTTTAAACTTTTGATTCTATACTTGCTTTACAGGTCAATTGCCGGAGCCTGCCGGCTGAGATTGAATAGTTCCTGAGAGGGGGAGTGATGATTGAGAAAAGATAGAAAGAAATAGCTAGAGAGAAAGAGAGAGACAGAAGATAGAGTCAGGAGGGCTCACAGTGAATACTGTGGCCCCGAGTTTATTTAATACTGCATATTTATATGCTTGACAATGCATGAAAAACAAAACCCACACAACAATAAACAAAAAATTGCTTGACATTTACATAACTTCTGTCACCTATTTTCCATTAAACCAAACTTCCTCCATCTGCACAGAGCCCACCGCTCTGCAAACTTCTAGTTTGCAGGCAACTTTAACCCAGTCTGTAGGGCATTCAGCTGTAGGGCATTCGGCAAGAATGGCTCCCAACAGTCAATATCAAATTAAAATTTTACATGTTTATTATCAATACCGGTTGGGGTATTATCTGAGCTTATGACTGATATGTAATAAATAAATTTCATTGTTTACCCCATAATTTTATTTTATTTTATTTTTTTACCTTGTGGTAATTAAAGGGATCATTCAAAAGTATTCTGGTTCTTCTTATAGGTATATGATAGGGTCATACTTTTCTCCTCTTTCTAAAGGTGTTTTACATATTTTCTTCTTTTTATGGCAATATGACTTTATTTGGCCAACAAAATCTTTCCAGGGATTAGAAGTGGTTTTTTTAAGGAGTTAGATATAATTCACCAGATCACTTTCTCCCTGCCTTAGAGGCCATGGAAACAAATATATTGATGGAATCATCAGTTTGATTTCCTAAGTGGCAATAATAAAGTAAAATTCTTCTGATGACCCATGTTACACATATATTATGAGTAAGAAGTGAAACTTTGTTGATTAATCTACTGTAATATGGACTTGTTTGTTACTGCAGCATACCCAAACTCATCTTTATAGTTATTTCTTCCTGAAGCAATCCATTTCTTCACAAGGTAAAACAAACACATGCAAAATGGCCCTGAAAAATGAAATATATCTTCTGTTTCTTGTAGCTAAATAGTGATTTTAAGGTGTCACTCAATGAAATGTAGTAGAAAATTAACAATTTAAGTAAGTTTCCGTTACTCATTGATGTTTTATACTCATCAATGAGCATAAACAATCCTGCTTAAGATTCGGCATAAGGGCTTTAATAATAGCTTTTACTCTAGAAGAATATAGAAGTCTTCTTACAAAATTGTCATATCTTTAAAAATAAATTTTGTGTTAACATAGATATCATTTCATTTTGTTTTCTTTTAAAAATGTGGATCTTAACTACAGAAGAAAGTAAAATTGAGGAAAACATGTATGGGTCTCAAATGAGAAAAAAAATAACAAATAACAAAATGTAATCCATATGTGACTCAGAAACACATAATCTGATGGACTAAAATAAACTTTAGCCTTGAGAAATTATAGTTCAAGTGATTGGAAGCATTTCTATGAAAAAACAAATGTAAATTGGCTAACAGGGTAAATTCAAATAGATGAGAAGGCAGACTATAAATCAGGTATTATAAGGTTTTTGAGAGCAGGTAAAATATGATAAAATAGTAGTTGGTTTAGGAATAACTGAAAAAGAAGATAATATATCTACAATTTTCACATAGAGGTCTAGTAAAAATCGGTATGTTTTTATGAGGTCTTATAACGGGCAAAATAAAGTTATTACAGAGGCTCTTGTTTGAAACTAGCATCACTTATGGACAGGTAGGTGTAATTCTGAGGAAAAAATCTTTCTCTTCCTGTGTATGCAAAGAATAATAAAAGCACCTATTACAGTTGACATTGATCAAACTTGGCAGGACTGACCAAATATGTGTAACCTCAACTGCATGTTGAGATCAGGAACCAGAAGTGAGGAATAGTTGTTCAGTGGTTCTTTGGGCAGTGAAAATTAGGCATGTAATTTTAGTTAAGTCAGCAAATTCAGAGAATTCCTCTTCAGGTAGGAAATATAAATACATAAAGAAATAACAGCTTGGTAAATATACATGCTGCAATAAAATCAAAACTAAAAAAATCTTCTTAAACATAAGTGTCCAGATGAACTGTTATCTGCTTAGAAATGGCTAGGATGTAACCAGCCACAGAGGATAAAGAAATGCTGAGGAATTCTTTAGTTCTAAATGTGGAATGACTAGCACTTATGTAAAAAAAAGCTGTTGAATTTAGGTGTCATTTAATGTGAAATAAATATGAGGATAATGAAGTTCGTAATTCTAATGGCAATAAAGAAGCAGAGACTATGTTACAATTTCTCTAATGTACAGCAGACACAGTAGATTGTAATTGGACAGTTAAACATAAGACTGACAAGTTGGGGAAGTTGTCATGGCTGGTTTGTGTATTTAATTTTCCAGTAATTTTTCTTCCAACCTCAACACATAGATGCTATTAAAAAGTAAAACTAGAAATAAGGATAGTGAAACAGATATACTCAAAATAATATTTATTAAAAACTCATCAGAGAGCTGGAGATTCAAATAAACATAAAATGCAGAAAATAATAAACATTTAGTAGGAGGAAGAACAGCAGAAAGCAGAATAATCTACCATATGTAGAGATACAGAGAAATCTACCAAATCTTAATACACTTTAGTTGGTCTCACATTCATTGGTGTGACACTTTAGACTTCTGAAGAACCCCCAGCCACAAAAATCTAAACTTAACTTTTATATATTTTCCACTGGACTTCACAGAATTCATAGGGTAATATGCCAAGTCTAGGATGAGGCAGCAGAATTAAAAGAGATTTCTCTGGAACATTTTAGTCCGTCAATAACTATAAGGCTGTGGCCCACAAAGACAGAGAGCATCAGGAGGAAAAAATGAGTCAAAAGCTTGTTCTTTAAAAGGGAAGATCAATAATATTAGCAAATCCTTGCTTGACTGAAAAAGAAAAAAGAAAATTACAGTAACAGGAATAAAAGAGTGGGCCTGACTAAAGAGCTTATAAATATTAAAGGACAATAGAAAAATATTATGAAAAATAATATAGCAACAAATTTAACAACATAGGTGTAATGAACTGATTTTTTTTTAAAGATACATATTGCCAAAAATAACTCAAGAAGAAGTAGAAAAACTCAAAAGCTGTATACAGGCATACATAATTTTATTGCACTTTGCTTAATTGTACTTTGTAGATATTGCATTTTGTTTGTTTGTTCTTTTAATTAATTGAAAGTTTGTGGCAACCCTGCATTAAGCAAATTTAAAACCTCTAGAAAAGATTCACCATTCTAGATGCCATTAAGAACATTCATAATTTATGGGAAGAAGTCAAAATACCAGCATTAGCAGGGGTTTAGAAGTTGACGTCAACCTTCATGGATAACTTTGAGGGGTTCATAATTTCAGTGGAGAGAGTAACAGCAGATGTGGTGAAATAGCAAGAGAAATAGAATTAGAAGTGGAGCCTGAAGGTATGACTGAATTGCTACAGTCTCATGGTGAAACTTTGACACATGAAGAGTTGCTTCTTATGAGTGACCAAAGAAAGTGGTTTTTTGAAATAGAATCTACTCTCAAGAAAGATGCTGTAAAGATTGTTAAAATGATAACAAAGAATTTAGATTACATAAACTCTGTTGCTAAAGCCATGGCAGGATTTGAGAGGATTGATTCTAATTTTCAAAGAGATTCTATTATTGGTAAAATACTATCAAACAGCACCACATGCTAGAGAAAAATTATTTATGAAAGGAAGAGTCAATTGATGCAGCAAACTTCATTGTCATCGTATTTTATAAAATTGCCATTGCTACCCCCAGCATCAGCAACCACTGCCCTGATCAGTCAGCAGCCAGAAACATCAAGGCAAGACCCTTATAACACATTGAAGGCTCAGATGATGGTTAGTATTTTTTAGCAATAAAGTTTTTTGTTGTTGTCAGTTACATTTGACCTACAGTATTATATTAGTTACAGGTGTACAACATAGTAATTAGACACACACACACACACACACACACACACACACACATACACACACATATAATTTACAAAGCGATTACCACATATTTTTAAATTAAGTCATGTATATGTATTTTTTAGATATAATACTATTGTTAACTTAATAGACTACTGTATCTTTTGTATGCACTGGGAAACAAGAAAATTTGTGTGACTTTATTGTGATATTTACTATATTGTGGTGGTTTGCAATGGAGCCTTCAATATCTTCTAGGTATATCTATGTCGATTAAAAAATTAATTTATAGTTAAAAATCTTCCCACAAAGATAACTATAGGCCAAAATGTCTTCAGTGGTAAAGCTACTAAACACCTAAGGAAGAAAAATATACCAATTTTATATGTACTATTTGAGAAAATAGAGTAGGAGATAATACTTTATTTTTCATTTTTATGAGATTACTATTATTCTGATACCCAAACTGGGAAAAGAGTTTAAAGGAAAAGGAAAATATAGATAAGCATATCTTATAAATATAGACATAAAAAGTATTAAACAATAGTATGTGTAAAAAGATCATATACTGTGACAAAATATTTATCTTGTAATGCAAATTTGATTTAACCATTCAAAATTAGTTACTGTATTTAATCACATTAATGAATAAAGGAGAAAAACCAAATGATAATTTTAATAGATGCAGAAAAATGCATTTAATAAAATGTAACACTCATTTATGGTAAATACAAATAGAAGAAAACATTCTCTATGAAAGGTTTCTATAACAAAATGTAGAGCTAATATCATAATTAATGATAAATATTGAATGCTTTTTCCTAAAACCAGAGGCAAAACAAGAAGATCTGATTTCCTTGCTTTTTGTCAATATTGTTCTATATATCCTAGCAATTGCAATAGGCAGAAAAAATGATGCAGGAATGTTATAAAGGAAGAAGTAAACTGTTAATATTTGTAGATATTATGATCATGTTAAAATGTACTATATTTCTTTAAACTATCAAGAAAAATTTTAAGTGAAATTTAAGTAAAATATTTATTCCATGGAACGGAATATCACTTTCTTCCAAATAATCTGTGGATCCAACATAACCCCAATAAAAATTTCATCATTTTTTTCAGCAAAAGTGAAAAGCAGATTTAATTAAATTAATTAATTAATTTTATTTGTATTAAGTTTATTGGGGTAACATCAGTTAACACAATTATATAATTTTCAGGTGTACATTATAATCTGACTTTTATATATTCTATTGTGTGATTACCACCCAAAGTCCAGTTTCCTTCAGCTACCACATATTTGATCTCCTTTACCTCCTTCACCTTCCCCCCATCTCCCTATATTTGACACCTTTTACCCCATTTATCCCCGCTACCCTCTGGTAACCACTAGTCCATTGTCCATGTCCATGAGTCTCTGTTTTTCTTGTTCCTTTGTTGCTTTTAGGTTTATGTCCCACATATAAGTGATATCATGTGATTTTCAACTTTTTCTGTCTAGCTTATTTTGCTTAGCATGATTATCTCGAGGATTCTAACAGGTGTGAGATAGTATCTCATAGTGGCTTTGAGGAAAAGCAGATTTAAAAATGTATATAGATAGTTAAAAGATCTAGAATAATAAAAATCTTGAGAAAAAAACAGTTTAAAGGATTATACTACTTGACTTCAAAACTTGCTGTAATGAATACAATAAGATTGTTTAAGTAAAGACTAAAGAGTTCAACGACAAAGAAAACAGAGTGCAGAAATAAGCACTGATTTTTGACAGAGAAAGTGAATTATTTTTATTAAATAATGCAGGAAAAACGATAAAAAATAAATTCAATCTTTTCTTCACTCATTATGCAAAAATTAATGAGATAGATGATAGACATAAATGTATAAACTCGAACAATAAAACTTCTAGGAGAAAATATAAAACACTAGGTTTGTCATTCTGAGGTTAGCAAAGATAACTCAGACAAATGCTAACCATAAAGGAAAATAACTAATAAATTTTACTTCATCAAAATACTTAATTTTATTAAACTATAAATCAGCTGGCCACAGGATTAAAAAATATTTTCAATACATATATGACAAGGAGCTCAAATTCGGATCATATAAAAAAAAAACTCCTAGAAATCAATGTATTAGAGAAACAATCCAAAAGCCATGAACAAACTACATACAAAAGCATAGAGATGTGCTTAACAATTTTAGTCCTCATAGAAATGCAAATTAAAACCACAATCAAACATTCAAGGAAATAAATCCTCGGCAGATACTTTAAAAAAATAGAATAAGGACTACATTCCAACTTATTTTATGATAATACAGCCTGACAAGTACATTTGTATGTAAAAAAAAATCGCAGACTAATATCCCCATGAGTAAAGACACAATAACTCTTGACAAAATAATAGCAAATCTGATAATATATAGAAGGATAATATACTAAGAACAAGATGAATTTGTCCAGGGAATACCAGGCTAGTTTAACTTTCAAAAATCAAACACATTAAAAGGAAAAAAAAGAGGATAAAAGAAGACCATATAAATACAAATGCTATTGTATTGAAGTCCTCTCTGGTGTGACAAAGCAAGAAAAAGACACAAAAGGCATACATATTGGAGAAAGAAGCAAAATTTTCTATTTGCAGATTCCATAATCACCCACATAGAAAATTCTAAGAGATATCTAAAAACTTTTTTGGAATTAAAAGTGAATTTAGTAAGTCTACAGCACATAAAAATCAATTATATTTCTATATATTAGCAATAAGCAATTAGAAATAAAATGAAGAAATAATACAATTTATAATAGCATCTAAAATATGAAATATAGAAATTATTTAAATATCTGTAAAATATTTACATTAAATATTACAAAGCATTTCTGAGATAAAGAAGACACAATCATTAAATAAAGAAATATATGATGTTTATGTATTGGAAGACTCGCTGCTGTTAAGTTGTTAATTTTTTTCAAATTTATCTATAAATGTGATACAATTTCAATAAAAATCCAGGCAGACATTTTCCATAGAAACTGCCAAGACCTTTCTAACATTTTATGGATAGAAAAAATTTAGGATAGCTAAAACAGTTTTGAAAAACAAGAACAAAATCAGACACTTATGTTAACTGATTTCAAGGTGTACTGTAATTCTGTGCTAATCAAGGCATGCGATTTGGGCATAGGATAGACACACGGATCAAGGAAAGGAAAAATGTCCAGAATTAGTACTACACCTAAATTTGTCTCTAAATTTTTTCCCCCTAAAAGTGTCAAGGCAATGGGGATTTTAAAAAATGATGATGAACAACTGGTGATGTACATGGAAAAAATAATTTCAACTCTTACTTAATACCATGCACAAAAATTAAAAATCAACAATAGACCCAAATGTAAATATTAAAATAATAAAATTTTTGGAAGAAACTTAAGAGAAAATCTTTGCCACTTAGCATATAGGCAAACGTTTCTCAGGTATATACAAAAAACATGAACCATAAAAAAATGATAACTTAAAACTTTACATCTGAAAAACACCACTAAGAACACATATTTGACAAGGATATTACATACAGGTTTAATTAATTTTTTTAATGATTAGAATATTAAATTTTAAAAAAGCAAAGTATTTTGAATAGGCACTTCAAAAAGAGAGCTAT
Organism: Macroglossus sobrinus; assembly: GCA_004027375.1. Lineage (NCBI taxonomy): Eukaryota > Metazoa > Chordata > Mammalia > Chiroptera > Pteropodidae > Macroglossus > Macroglossus sobrinus. The sequence continues at coordinate 99,448 of PVKZ01002094.1, forward strand.
GAACATCTAATAAGCACATAAAAATGTTCAACCTCGTTGATCATTAATGAAATGTAAATTAAAGTACTTTAAGATATCGCTACACACTCACTAGAATAATTAAATACTGACAATGCCAAGTGTTGGTGAGAACGGATAGCAATAGAATTCTCATTCATTGCTGGTAGGATTGCTAAATTCTCCAACCATTCCAGAAAGCAATTTACAGTATTTTTTAAAGATAAAAATACAACTATTATATAACAGTAATTCCATTAACTTATCCAAGAGAAAGGACATCAAATGTTCATACAAAGACTTTCACTATAATGTTCATAGTAGCTTTTTATAATAAACTAGAAAAAAAACAGTAGTAATCAGGAATTGAATTGATAAATATACTCTAGTATATTTATGGAGTAGAATACTACATTACTTAAAAGAAATAGACTACTGATCCATGCAACAGCATGGACCCAAAGATTTCACGTACTATAGGATTCCATTCATATGATGTTTTTGAAAAAGCACAAATAAGCAAATTGGCAGTTGCTTGGGGCAAGGAGTGAGGCATATTGTCTGCAAAGGGACACAAGAGAACTTAGTAGGGTAAGAGAAGTATTCTATATAGTGATTATGTTTGGATTACAGAATTGTTTGCATTTGTCAAAACTCACCAAATCCTATATTTGCATGATTCATTTTATTTCATAAATTATACCTCAATAAATTTGATTTTTAAAATACGCATGACTGAAGTCTCTAAGATCTTTTCTTGACCAACCCTAATCTTCAATTACCTTTTTGCTCTTTCTACTTTATTCATGTCATATTATTCTTCCATATCCTTCAAAATATTTTCATCTTTGAAAATTTGATTTATTTACATCTGCAATCATAGACCACTTTTTAATCTCTTAGTTCAGTTTACTTCTGGCTTGTCTTCAAAAACCTCATTTAAAAGTCAAATATGGTGGCTATGGCTCCAGTTTACATTATGGGATATTAAATTTGATAAAATAGAGGCTCATGCACCAAAGATGTGGTTTGGAAGAATTAATTTAAAAAGTACATGTGGCATTCATACTATGTCATTTATGGAAAGTAGTTTGATTTTTTAATTGTTTTAAATTTTTCGTGCACACCAACATTACTTAGAGAATGTGTTACAATGAAGGTGGTTTGAGGTAGGTTCTGCCTCCCAAGTAATTTGGATGCAGATGGTTTTCTGACCATGTTTTAAAAGCACTGATTTATTGAAAAGAAGTTAACAGCCTGTTTTGGGGAGGGGGGGAGAGAGAGAGAGAATGATCCTGAGGGGTAGGGACAATTGTATTCACTGAATTTCTATCCCAGCTCTGTAATTTTTAAGTTATTATCCACTGGTAAATTATTTAAACATATTAGCTTCCTTCTTCCTGAGAGAAAAAGGATTATACCTATTTCTGAGGTTTATTGTGCTATTTAAAGGTGTGAGTTTTGTTAGGCTCCCAAAACTGTGCCAAATGTATATGCACATTAGATGTTGCTTACCTTCCTTCAGTTTATTTTTAAAACAACATACACATTCTTAAGTTTTAATCAGATATTTAAGATGCAAATGGTATCTACATGAAAAATATTTTGTTTCTACATAGTTAATTATATATTTCAAATTGAGGAAAAGTAATGATTTGTCTTTTGCTATCAACAGTACCTCTTACTTGTTTTTCAATGAAAAGAGTGTCTAATTTTTGAGATATAAATGGCTGAGGTTTAGGGGTATGGATAACTGAAAAAGACTTTTCATTTCCTCCTTTTCTTTTCTTCCTCTTCTGGACTTACCTCTCTTTTGCCTCCTTCCTACTTCCCTCCCTTTCTACCTTTTTTTCTCAACTGGTCTAAATACAGATTTAAAATGTGATCTAAGCCTTCTTTTTTTTCCAATTCTTTTAAATACAACTACACTGAAGATTGAATGATAGTGATACTTTTATATTTTTTGCTGGCATAACACTACCCAGCTAAGGACCCCACTTTAGGTATAGGTCAAGCCCTAAAAACAATCCATATAGATTATTTTATCTATGCTGTATAGTTAGGTATACTGAAACCACTACAGTAATTCTTCCCTGCCATATGAGTTTATAGTGAGGTATGAATTTATTCTGAAGTCCTTAATTAAGACTTTACTTGGGCTTCCAAACATTTTTTTAAAGTCTAGGGCAGAATATTATTGCCATTAGTAAACTCAGATTTCATTTTAGTCACCTTCAGGTGCTTGTTTATTTCCTATTTATTATTATTTGTTTTTGATTTAGGCTTATTTTTCAGTATCTAGCAATCAGCACATACCATACCAATCAAGTTTATCTCTCATCAGTCACTGCATCTTTTCTTCCCACCTCCTTGCTTTGAGTCATGCAGTTTCTCCAACCTCAGACAATTCTTTTTGCCAGTTTAATTTCTTCCCATTACTCAGAACCCTATTCAATCTCCACATTTCCTCTAGGAAACTTTCAATTATTCTAACCTTCTCTGAACTCCTGCTGTATTTATAGATGGATCACAGTGCTGTTCTCTAATTACACACAGAATGTCAGAGCTGGAAGGGACCTTAGAAATCATCCAGCCCCATATCTCTGTTCACAGAGATGGAAATGAAGCACAGGATACAATCTGGAAAAAGTGGAGGGACATGATTTTAGACAGTGGGTAGGGATAGGATTTGGATATGACACTGGTTATATGTGATGATAATGATCTGGTGGCAAGAGGGAGGGATTCGGTGTTAAGAAGAATAATCAAGGTTATATTCATACAGGAGGGAAAAATGGATTAGTAGTTAACCAGAGATGCACTGTGTCTTGGAGAGAAATGCTGAACTATGGATGTTGATCTGTTTGCACTGCCAGCCATGGTAACTGTCTAGGAAATGCTGGTGCCTTACAGGCAGTGTCTGAATTATGCTGAGGCAGAGGCCAATGAGATATAAGCTCACTGGACATGTTTATTCTTTTTTTAAAATCATATTTTAGAGCCATTTAAAAAAGTTGATTGTTCTATTGTCAGCCAATGTTTATTGATGGATGATTGAAATGTAACCAAATTAAAAAAGTTATAGAAAAGAAATTTCAAGTAGAGGAAAAACAAGGAAAATCCATGGAAGATAGCATTATTTGGTGCTAAGGAAGACAGTGAGGCTAGCTTGAATGTGAAGGGACTCCCACCAGCATGGTACTAAGAAGGTAGCCCAGGGACTTGGAAATTATTTTTAGTCCTCAGAAATAAATTCACTGAGTGGGATTTAACAGAAGAGTGATAGAGACAAAAAATATATTTTACTCTGTGGACAGTGTATTAAAGTGGAGGCATAGGGGCATGGCAGGAAGTGCAGAATAGGGACATTGTTGATCCAGTGTGAGAGAAAAAATATTCAATTCTCTGAACCCAAACTATTTTCCTTTTGGTTTCCATGACACCATTTTACCTGATTTCTTCTGAATTCCCTGGTGCCACCTTCTCAGTTTTCTTTCCCGAGTCCTCTTACTGTGCTAATTCTCTGTTGAGAGAACTGTTTTCTTTAGCTCTACACTTTCTCTGACACTACTTATTCCTATAATTTAAAATTATAAAAATAAAATTTTTAAAGTATCTATATGCCAAAGATTCACTATTTTATATCTCTACACACAAATTCACTTCAGTACCAAATAGTTACATATACAGTTGTTCTGTTAACATATCCAGTTGCAAATCTGTATAGACTTAGTAAGTTTTGTTGTAGCTTCTCAAAAACCTTGTTGTAACCTTATCATTATACTAACAACATTGCTATCTATCGTAACCAAAAACCACAAAGTTAACTTTGGTTTCTCCCAGTTCTTAATTCCCCATATCCAGTATAACAGCGAACCTGTCCATATTTTAAAATACATCTTTAATTGGTCCTTGTCTCCTCCTGTAGGGCTTCAGTAGCTTCAAACCTGTTCACATTAGGGCCCCTCTGCAATACACATTCCACAATACATCAGAGTGCTCTTACAAAATACTATCATTTCACAATTCTATTTAAAACTGTCAGTATCTTCTCATTGCAGTAAAGATAAAATCCAGGTTCACAACCCTAGTTCAAGAGGCCTACGTGAACTGCCATATTGTTCTCTGTTTTCTGTATTATTCCCTATTCCCTGTTCCCTGTATTGTTCTCTGTTCTCAAGAAGTTCCCTTCATACACGTCTCCTTTCTCACCTTTGCATAACTCATCTCTTTATTGTCTCGGGACTTTAGAGCATGCTGTTGCCTCTTCTCAGTGATCTTGTCAACTTGTGCTTCTCATGGCTGCCTTCTCCTCACACTTCAGGTCTTGGTTAAAACAACACTTTTTGGAGAGGGCATTCTTGAGTGCCCTATTGTAAAGCTGGCATTTCCTTACCATATACATACATACAGAAAGTCTTTCTCTTTCATCATTTTGCTTTTTCCCCGAAGGACACTTGTGCAAATCTGCATTCATTTTATTTACTTATATATTATTCTTTTCTACTGAGTACATCATAAGGTCCATGAGGGAAGAGGCTCATCTGTTCTGTTCACAGGGACACAAAACCGACCTTGATACAAAGATACTGCCTAATAAATACTTACTGAATTAACTAGGAAGCCACCAACTTCCATTTGGGATGGAATTGTGCCAGTGAAACAGCAGATACAATAACAGCCTTAGCTAGAAACACAAAGCTAAACAGAAAACAACAGAAGTTGCTTTGTGCTTATTTTATTTACTTTAATGTGAATTATGTTAGTTTAAAATGCCAGGCAACACATTTACTAAGTAATGCTAAGGGCTGCTGCTAAGTAGAAGATTATTGGAGGATGAGGTACAGTTGCATGTATGTCAAGGCTTAAAAGATGAGTTTCAAGATATGTTTTGTAGAAGCCACTTGCCAACTGTCAAACTGCAAAGAACTGTAAGGGAGGTTCTGCAGTTAACCTAAAAGGATTCAAGTACCTGTAATTTTTAATTTACTCTTAGAACTCACATGAAGCACTCATAACTCAAAATGTTTTGTGTTTTTCTCCTATTAAAGATCAACATGACCAAACATTTTTGGGATCCTTCTAGGTTTTTACCTTAAATAGATGCCAAGGTGATGTGCCCTGTGGCAGATAACCACACTCTGAGGGACTAGCAGCTTCTCTGAGAATGGACTAACCAGATACTCATTTCCACTAGCAGGAGAGGCCCCTCTGACACACTGTGGGTGAGGAAATTTCCTTTTTCCCTCTGGCTTAGCCTTGGTATGAGAAGGATCTACTGGCTTAATTTAAAGATGGTGGCAATAAGAAAGTGCCTTGTTTCAAATACTGTATGTATAAACAGTTTATCTCTGTATTAAATACATTTCTGAGATCAAGGCTATTTCTGTGTTTTTGCTCACCTAGGAGACATCCTTCAGTGGCTGCCTAAAACTACACATTGAATATTTGTTGAACTGCATTGAAATTGGGTACTTTTTGATATGCAGACTTATTCTGATATGGTATGAGAAAAAGTTTCTTACAGTAAAAATTTAAATTTTTTTAAAAACATTTTTATTGTAGATAATACCAACTTTATATAAAACTAGAAGAAATATAATGAAGCTATGTATTCATCTCTTAGGTCAAATGATTATTACCTTATACTCTTATTGCATCTGTACTCTGATCAACTTCTCCCCTTTTCACAAATAATTTTGAAGTAAATCCCAAATACTATTTTATTTCATCAGTAAACATTTCAGCTGCATATATTAAAGACAAAACTTATTTTTAAAAAACCCACAACACTACTGACCCACCTAAATAAACATTAAGTTTTTAATATAAGAAAATATTAATTAACATGGTTTTAAACATAAAGAGGACATTCTATCTGAAGTGGAATTCATAGACAGTTAAACAAATGTTTTCTTCTATGACCTGCTAAGCTTTATGTCTTTGTTTCAACAGAGACATAATAAATACTTAGTAGCATGCTTAGTTGTGATTCCCCATTTCATGGAAGTAAGGTTTGTTTATTTTCCAACAGTGTGGAAACATTTTAACCTAGCTAGTTACTGGAAAATAGTGTTTGCCAATTGCTGTTGAGTTGAACTGGATGAAGTTACCGAGAGTCACAAAAATGCATGGGAGTAGAGTCTGTGGAAGGGAGATACATACAATTTTTATGTTGCCAATTTGTCAGTGAACTGGGTAAATGTCTTGAAAAAAAAAAAAAAAAAGAAAAGCCAAGGGCTTTGAAAAAAGCACAGCCAAAGAGACCATCATTTTCTTTTAAAATGTCACCATGAATTTGAAATAATCACTGCTTGCCACATAGTGGTTATTTAATAATATTATTAATATATTGGTAGATTCAAAGTATGTTTAAAAAGGAAGAAAATATGTGGAAAATCATGACACTGATTAATGGAATGAGTCCATAATGTCTAGAAAACTGTTTTAAAAGGATTTAGAAGAATCTAAATGAACTATTTTGACTATTGATTTTATGTACATTTCTATGTATTTAATTCATGGACTGGTTAGTGTAACAAGTACCATAATCATGATACTGAAAACATTACCCCTGTAAAACTTTTCAGAAGTATCTCTCAACACTCATACCCTTCCCTGTGCCTTACTGAATACTTACTCAATTCTTAACAATACTTTGTATTGTTGAGAATGTTATATAAATGGAATCATACTGTATGCAGTTTTTGAGACTGCATTCTCACACTCAGGTTAATGTGTTTGGGATCCACATACTTGTATACATCAACAGCCTGTTCTTTTTTCTTGCTGAGTAATATTTCATTGTAAGAATGTATCAGTTTGTTTACCCATGCACCCACTGAAGAATATTTGTTATTTCCTGTTTTGAAAAATTGTGAATATAGTAGCTATAAACACTCAAGTACAGATTTTTGTGTTAACATTTTATTTACCTAGGGTAAATCTGCAAAAGTGAGTCTGTTGAATCATATGATAAATTATGTTTATTTAACTTTATAAGAAACTGACAAATTGTTCCCCAGTTGCTGCACTATACAGTATTCCCTTCAGCAATGTATGACAATTTCAGTTGCTCACTGGAGGTTAGTAAATTTTATTTTAGATATTCTGATTATTTTAGATATGGATGTGTAATTGTAACTTATCTTGATTTTAATTTGACTATTCACTATTAATTTTGCACATCTTTTTTTATATATGTTCTTATTTGCACTCCACATAGTCTCAAGTGAAATGTGTGTTAAAATTATTTGCCTATTTTGGAGAAAATTAGTTTTTTGTTTTTTGTTTTTTACTGTTGAGTTTTAAGAGTTCCTTATATATCCTAAATATAAGTCTTTTGTCAAATGTGTATCTTGGAAATGTTTCCTACCAGTTGCTGTCATGTTTTTTCACTGTTAACAATGTCTTTTTGCAGAGCAAATGTTTGTATTTGAAAATGTCCAATTAACTTTCTTTTTTTTAATCATGTTTTAATGTTATGTCTAATTTTTTTATTTGCCTAAACTCAGGTGACGAGTATTTTCTCAAGTGTTTTATTCTAAAAGATTTATGATTTGACAATTCACATTTAGATCTAGGATTTATTTTTAATAAAAGTTACGTATGAAATATGAAGTTTATTTCATGATACATTTTTTTTGGTCATATGGCTGTTCAATTATTTCTATAGCTTATGTTAAAAAGACTAGCCTTTCTCCATACAATTGCCTTTTACTTTATCAAAAATAAATTGGTATATTCATGTGCATCCACTTCTGTATTCTAATCTGTGTCATTGATTGTTGTGTCTATCTTTTTGGCAATTCCATACTTTTGATTTTTGTAACTTTTTGTAAGTCTTAAAATCGAGGCAGTGTAATTCTGCCAGCTTTATTTTTTGTTTCCAAAATTGTTTGATCTTTTCTAATTCCTTTGCTTTTTCATGTAAATTTTAGTATGAGCTTGTCAATGCTACAAAAATCCTGCTGGGATTTTGATTAAGATTGCATTAAGTGCATAGATAATTTGAAGAGAATTGATATGTTTACTTATTGACTCACAATTTATGAGAAAGATATAGTTTCTTTGATTTATTGAGGTTTTTAATTTCTTTGATTTGTATTTTGTTGTCTTTAGCAAAAAGATACTACATGTGTTTTATTAGATTTATAACTACAATTTTTTTGAGAGGGGAGCTATTATAAATAGTATTTTGTTTCAAATTTCATTTTTCCATTTTTCCAATTTCTAGTATATAGATTTTTGGGAGTTAGCCTTGTATCCTATTCATTAGTTCTAGATGATTTTTTATAGATCCTTTTTTTTTCTTAATTTTCTTGTTTTCCCTTTTGTATTGATCTCTGGCTAAATCAGGGAAGGTCTGGAATCTGTAGATTCTTTTAGATTGTCTATGTCAATAATAATGTCATCTGTTAGAATAGATTAATTTATGTTTTCTTTTTAAATCTACATGTTTTTTACTTTTTTTTTTTTTTTGGTCTCTTGTACTAAGACTTCCAATACGATATTGAACAGTAGTGGTAAAAGTGGACAGCCTTGCCTCATTCTCAATTTTAGGAGAAAAGCATTCAGTGTTTCACAATTAAATGTGATATTAGCTGTAGACTTTTTAGAGACAACCTTTATTAGGTTGAGGAAGTTACCTTGTATTTCTAGTTTTCTCAGAGTTTTGATCATGAGTGGATGTTAAATTTTGTCAAAATTTTTTCTGTATCAATTGATATGTTCATGCAGTTTTTCTTTTTTAAATTGGTAATATGGTGGTTTGCATTGATTGATTATCACATATTCAATGAGCCTTGCATTGCTCAGATAAACTTCTCTTGGTTAAGGTATTATTCTCTTTCTATATTGCTAGATTTGAGTTTCAAATATTTTCTTGACAATTTTTGTAACTATGTTCATGAATAATGCTCTATAGTTTCATGGATATATAAAGAACATCATAAATTTTGTTTATTATGAAAACATGGAATCTTGATCTAAGAGTAAGTGTCAAGAAGTTAATTTTCAACTGTATAGATAGAATAAGAGCACCAAAGGAATTTAGCTAACTCTGGACGTATGTGTTTATATTTTAAAAGAAAAAAATTCTGGAGCATTAGAGAAATTTCTATATTATGAAATCTGAAGATATCGACACACCAGGGCTGCTTTTCTAACCTTGGGAGAGACATATTTACATGTCGTGTATATTTGTAGTTCATTCTTTTTTATTGCTAAATTTTATATATATATATATATATATACACACACACACATACATATGTATGTATATATAACTAAATTTTATATATATTTTTATTGCTAAATTATATATATCATAATTTATTTTTTCATCAGTACATAGACATATGAATTATTTCCTGTTTGGGTTATTATAAATAAATCTTTCTTCTTAATAATTTTTAATTACTTAATTTGTTTTTGTTGTAATGTTTCTCATCTCATTTTATCATTAAGTTTGGTGTTTTGGTAGCATTTCCTGATAGGACTAGAGTAGTTTTCCCACCTGATGACTTTGATTAAGATGTAACCTCCCTTCATCCAATTTCAAGCTCAGGTTCTATGTTACATTCTCGTTTCTGGTGTTCTCTTCTTCTAGTCTTGAAACTACAAAGATCTGATCTCTCTTTCTTTCTCATGTGTTGCCCTTTTGAGAAACCCCAGGTAAGTGAGATGCTCTCAGATCACTTTGCTTAGGTACCTTATGCAGTCATACTTGAACTGTGAGGTGCTATACTAAATGCTTCCAGAGTTTACACTCCATAAAACATGCCATAGGTCTGGGATATCCCATGCTCCCTTGGATTACTGCTTTTTCATTTCCCAGATGTTTAAGTAGGGTAGGACAGAGTGGTAGGGTTATACCTTCTGAGATCTTAATTAATGTCTACACTTAATTGCCCTTCATACACTGCCTTCTAGTCTATATCAGAAGAAAAGCTACATAGACAAACCTATTTATCTGAAATATGATTATATTACAATAAAGAAACAATGGTAAATGTAAAATGGTCATCAAATGTAAAATGCTTTATGCCAGTTTGTTAACAGGAAAGGGTGTGAGAGTTTGTGAAGGAATGAAAAAACAGTTCTTGAACTTTTGGAGATTGAAACTCATTGAGATTGTAAAAGTATTTTACACCAGGTAACCGGTCAACCATAATGCCAGCTGTATGTTAACACTATTGTCAATGACGTAAAAACATCATTTATATCTAGTTTAGGTGATATTTCAAAAAATTTTTAATAAAAGTTAAATACAACAGATTCCATCTACTTTTAATTAAATATATTTCTCAACATTCTCTAATTACCTTACTTTGTATCTCTATCTTTTCCTCATTCTTTGTAAATGTAATTCAGTAGAGTTACTATCTCCTAAGCTGGAGGTAGTAAGGTGCTATAAGGGAAGCATTGCCCAAGCTTAAACTAGTCCGAATGTTGTGGTATCTCTTGTTTCATATTGGGCAAGTGACCTGGTCAGAGGCAAGGAAATTCAAATGGGACTGGTTTTGGCGATTCTTGCTAAATCTATCTGGAATAACTCTGGAATCAAAGAGAAAATCTATCATATTAACAAACAATTTATAAACAATAATAGTGAAATATCATGTATCAATATTTATGGACTGTGTGAGGAAATAGGGAAATGTTGGTCAAAGTGTACAGAGCTGGAGTTATGTAGGATTAAAAAGTCTAGAGATCTAATGTATAGCACAATGACTATAGTCAATAATATTGTATTAAATACTGAAAATTTTCTAAGAAGGTAGATTTTAGGTGCTCACCACACACACACACACACACACACACACACCACAAACACAAATGATAACTATGAGAAATGGATAAGTTAATTAGCTTGACTATAGTAATTATTTCACTATGTATATGTATGTTAAATCATATTATACACCTTAAATATGTACATTTTATTTAAAAAAATTTAAAAAGTTGCATTCTGAATTAAGAGCACTGCAGAAGATTAACTACGGTATTGAGTTAGAAATTATTGAGGAGGGGTTTACCTTAGCTAAAGTAGTCATAGAAGGTGTCTCTGAAGAGGTGGTATTTGACTTAAGATTGAGTTGGGAGATGGCAATCAGGTAAAGGTCTGAAAGAATGGTGTCCCCAGCAGTCATAGCAGATCGGGCAGAACCCATAGTATGAAATAAACATTCTATGCTAAATGGCCAGCAGTTGTTTCAGGGTGGCTGGAATATACAAATTGAGGGAGTAAAACAGGAGAGATTACCAGTGGAAGCTGGCTTGGCATTTGCCACTAGGCTATAGTGTCCTGTTGAACATAATTCAGAGAGCAAACTTCAAACAAGGTTTGTCCATGATTATAAATGAAAGGAAACAGAAACAAGACCACTCCATAATTATGTCTGCTCACAGATAAAAACAAAAACACTGCCCAGTTCACAAAATGACCCACAGCCATCTTTCTTGGCTAACAGAAGTAGCTCCTGCTTCTCACGAATCACGACTTTATCCTGGCCTTGTTCCTCCTGCCTCCTTCGTAAGATTCATTGAGATACCCAATTATAGAGTCAAGCTGGCTTGTTGAAAGCATCTGGCCTAGGATAAGACATGCTTTCTCAAACACTCTTCAAAATCCTGATATAAGACAATATCTTACATGTCTTTTCTAATACCTTCTTACCAAAACACCCCATGATTCCCTATGGTATGTTTTCTTGCTTATTTCAGTGAGTCTGTAAAATCAACTTTATTCAAGTTTAGGTCCTGTTAAGGAAAGATTTTGACCGAAATAAGATACAGTCTTTTGAGAAGTGAAAGATGGCTTAGTCCTGTTTAATTTTGATGACTATATTTTGTAATGTTAACAGATGGTAAAAAGAAAATTCACCATAAATAGATTGATACAGATAGATAGATAATCTTGAAGAACATTACTGCTTTCCTTTTGTATAGAGCAATATTTACATTTATCTTTCATCACTGAGCTTTAAAAAATCTTGGGTGTCTGCCACCTCCAACCCCCAGAAACTCTGATGCAATTATTTAGGGAGTCCTGGACATTCTACTTTTTAAAAGCTGCCTAGGTGTTTTTATTGTGAAGTTATGGTTGAGATTCACTGCTCTAGAGGTAAATGATGGTATCTTTAAAGCTTAACTGGCCCCTTGCAAATCGTAATATTAAAGCTTCCACAGATTTTTTGGTAGCTAAGGGAATAGTTATTAAAAGAAATAAAATACAGTGGGACAGTTTTCTATTTCTGGTAATGAGAGAAGAAACTAGAGTGTTGTGTGTAACAAGTAGTATATTACTCCCTACTCTGAGCATGGGATGGCCTTGCAAACCACTGCGTAATTAAGAAAATTATGGGTTTTGTGGGCTAATTGCATTTTTTTTCTGAATTATTGTTTGTCTTTAAAACTATGTGACTGATCCAATAGTTAATGGTTGTATTCTTGATGAGAATAAAATAGATCTCCTAGCCATTTCTGCAGGAAGAATCCAAGTTTTCTTATCTGCCCTCACTTGTGAATTACATGTTTAATATATTTTCTTTAGTTTCCCTACACCTTTTATGAAAGACGGGTGCATCTCTCTAACTTGTGTGGCGTTGTTGTGGAGGCAAATGACTCAAGTCTATGTCACAACTTCTGCCACCTTCATGCAACAGTTTAGAGGCTGTCAACACATTTGGTCCAAATGACTTTCACTCCCAACAATAGTAATGAATGTGTTCATTTCATTTCTTCAATCCCATAGTAATTTTTAATGTGATTCTTTTAGAATTTGGCAATGAGAAATATTGTTAGGAATGAGCTCATCACATCTATATATTTTTCCATCATTAACTTATTAGTGCAGCTGATAATTCAATGGCTATTCTATTTTTGTAAAGTTTTTTTATGCTTTGCTCTTTTTAAAAGAGATGGGTGTTATTTTTTTAAATCAAGAAATACACACATATTAAGTCTACTAATACTACCTTATTTAAAATATAATATTCTGTTTGTCATTGTTTTTTTTAACTCATATTTTTGGTGATTTTGCCACTATTTTCATATAGTCACATAAAATAATATTTTATCTTATTGTTTTGGGCTTTGGGTCAGCCCTTTTCTAGACTAAAATTAAACAAATATTTACATTTTAGTTTTTTGGTTCCTACTCTTGAACTTGGAAAATTTTATACCATTTAAAATTAAATTTAGTAAACAATAAAACCAAGTAGTCTGTAAATTTTTTTACCACATATATGAAAAAGAAATAGGTTGGATATATATATATATATATATATATATATATATATATATATATATAATAAAAAAATAAATTATCCCAATAGGAAAAGTGAAATTAGGATATAAATAAATAATTAGTAAAAGAACAAATTAATTCATTCATTTAATTCATTTATTCAATAAGTATTTATTAACTGTTTTCTACATGCTTTGTACTATGTTACATCTTGAAAGGGATAGTAGTATACACTTAGATTCTCTAACCTCATAAAGTTTACTAAAAGTTATTAACCACATGGGTTTTCAGCAATGCTCAAACTTTATTATATCCAAATTATATTACTAATTATATGTCCTTTTTTCATAAATTCAATTAAAAAAATGGGAATAGGCTATAATGTACAAAATTAGCCACTCACTGAGAGGCTATTTTGGTAGAATGTTTCTGACCTACAATTTGGTAATATTCAAAATAGTATAGAGTCATTTGATTTTGGAACTATATCCTAGGAAATAATAAACATAAAATAAATTATGTAACAACTGTACAATATGTCCATTAAAATAACTTTAAAATATATATATATTTTATTTACATAGAAAGAGTAATTTATAAAAGATAGATATAATTGACAATGTGTACATGCACACACACACACACACACACACACACACACACACACACATTCACACTCACACAGTCAGACATTTAGAACCAGAAAATAATTCTGGAAAAATCACTTATTAGGATTATGACAAAACACAATCTGTAATTGTCTATCACTAGTGGGATTATGGATTTTTTTGTTCATTGACTATGTAGTGTATTTTTTTCTTCAATGAGCATTCTGTAATAAATGAAGAACATTGAAAAATGTATTATCTTTATTTTTTATTGATATATTGTTTATGTTTTAAAAAGAATTATATCTACCGAAGTAGGCAAAGCCAGTGCTCATCAGCAATCTAAAACTATCTAAAACTAGGCAATGAATTTATTCTGTACAAAAACTTGAATTTTTTTCTGATACTTCATTTTTATGGAAGAGTAATGATGACAAGGCTAAAATTAGTGAGTCATTCAATAGAGTAATTTTGCATTATTAAAGTAATGCTTTAGTTAGAATGATTCTAAATGGAGTAGATCTTCCAGTGTCAAAAAATATCACACTGAATTCTTGTGACATAATACACAGAAATCTCTCAAATTATTTAATTTTTTCTAACCTTGAATTCCACAGTGATAAACATAACTTCATGTAAAACTACATTTTTGGAGTCTGGATAGCATCAGAATTAAAGGGTAGTATATGTCCAATGATAGACAAAGGTAGGAGTAAACTGTTTTATTATTTTAAAACACAGATAGATTAATCTGATTGTGTCATAGCATTAGCCCTTAAGGTTGTGAACTGTGAAATGATTAAAAATTATAGCTGTTATCTAATGTCCAGTAGCTCAATTTGTCTGTGCTAAATTAAAATTGAATGATATATGTGCCAGAGCAAAAGAAATTAAAAAGTCTGATGAAAGCCAGGCAGAAATCACGTGATATACTTGCTACATTCTACTTTGTTTCTTCTGTTTTTTATTTCATTTTCAAGGAAACTTTTTATTCTTTCTGCGTGGTTGGGATATATGTATGTAACTAAACACAAAAGAGTTGGGAAGATTGTCCAGTGATGATCTGTCTTTAGGGAAAATCAATAGATTTGATGCTGTTTAGGTATGTATTAATAAAAGAGCTGAAAATCCATCAATTTACCAATAAATACTTATAAATTCTACTATATGTAAATTGATATATGGAAATCTACATTCGTACCTTGTAGATGATAAGTTTTGTTAACCCAAAAAGCATGTCCAATTTTCTCCCTTATCCATCTCCCACTATACAGTAGTGAAAGATGAAATAATGACTTTCTCATACTGTTTTGAGAAAATGGACAATGCCATTTTCTGGGAGTTTCTGGAAAACCATTTTCTTCCCTGTCATATGTGCTCTCCATCTATGCTTGGAAACAGCATGATGTCTGGGTCAGTGGCAGCCACCTTGAAACCTCACATAAAGAGACATACATGAGGAATAAAATTCATGAGACAACAAGTAGTAAAGAGGAAAGATAGTGAGAACCTAAATTTTAAAAGCATTGAACCACTGACAGCACTGCCTACCTCCAGATATTTTTATGTGAGAATAGCAAACCCCTACCTTTTAAGCCACAATTCATCAGTTTTTATTACTTATATCTAAACATGGTCTTAATTGGTAACCTTTCTTTAAAATTTATTTATTTAATAAATATTTGAACATCTACCAGGAGCAAGGTATTTTGTTTGCCCTGTGTTTGTGATTATTAACAGATGTTAGTCCACATTTTAAGAGTACTTAACAGAGTACATGTTAATATGAAAATTGTCACTAAGGAAGTCAGAACTCAAAGAGATTTAATTACAGAAAGATACAACACATAAATTTAAACTTGAGAGCTGATGCGTACCCAGCTAGGCAGAGATGGAGTGGGGAGCATTCCAGGCAGAGGTCAACATACACCTAAGTACAAAAGTCCACAAAAGGAAGAAGCTGACCAAATTTTCAGAAGTGGAAAAATAAAAAGTAATATGGCTAAATAGACATAGCTATATCATAGTTCAGATCACAAGACAGCATTCATAAGTAATAAGAAACAATTCAGATGAATGTATTCTCAATATAAATAGCATAGAGAATTATAGAATTTTGTACTATTCTAGATAGAGGTAAATATATATATATTTACCATGTTACCTTAATAAGAATCTCTTGAAATGAGAGAAAAAAAGGAAAAACTAAATATATTCATAAAAGCAGTGCTAATAGGAGACAATACGAGATAACAACAGAATATTATAATATAGATGTTATAAACCTATGCCTAATTCTAATGTATATTAAGATTATAGTTTATTTATTTTTAATATCTTAATTAATTTAATAAATTTCCTCCCGAGACTTCATTCCAGCAGATTGGAGATATAGAGAAGTGGGTTCAACCTGCCAGTTAATACTATCATGAATGTAAAATAAACACAAAAGAATGTGCTAATCTTAAATACACAACTCAAAAACTTATAGCAAAGTAAACATACTCATGTAACCACAACCCAGGTAAAAACAAACAAACAAACAAACATAGAATAATCATAACACTCTAGAAATATTTCTATGTAGCCTTCTAGTAACTAACCCCACAATTTTATTTACAGGACGTTCCATTTTTGAACTTGAAGGAAAGCATACAATATGCCACTTTCATTTTTTGCATCTGAAGGCTTTTATTTCTCCTTTTTTTAATGCATTAGTAGCTTATTCATTTTCATTGCTATATAATATTCTAGACATTAAAAATATAGCAATTTATTTATACATCCTACTATTGTCATTTCTTTTCCACTAATATATTCCAATTGTTTTCAGTTATGAGCTGTTACAAATAATCTACTAAATAATAAAGAATTCTGTATATATGCATATCATTGGGTCATTGTGCTTGAATTGCTAGGTTATGATGACTAAATACCTTCAACTTTATTTAAACTACTAAACCAAATTCTTAACTAATTTTTACCAATTTTATTTCCTGACAGGAAGATTTGACACTCTGGTTAATCCATAACTTTGTCAATATTTGTTTAGTATTGCCAATATTTGTTTTTCCTTTTTGCTATTCTGAGATGTGCTTAGTAGGATCTCAATGTGGTTTTAATTTGCATTTGAGCAAATGAAGTTGAGTACCTTTTTATTTGACTATTATTCATTTGAATATATTCTTGGTGAGGCTCCTGTTGAAATATTTTGCCCGTCTTCCTATGGGATTGTCTTTATACAAGTTTGTAGCTTTTTTTTTTTAATATTCTGGATAATAGTCAATTTTACTTATATATTATAAATGTTTCCTTCCATCCATTTTTTATTTAAAAATTTCTTAACTGTTCTTGGAATTTTGCTTTCCATTTAAATTTTGCTTTCTATTTATTGTTTTATACAATAGCAAAGAGCAGTTAATCCAATAGCAACAACAAAATCTTGCTGGGATTGGATTAAGATGATATTGAGTATAAATTATTTTTGAAAAAACTGACATTTTGACATTATTAAATTTTCCTATTCATGAATGACTATATCCTTCCATTCATTTAGGTATTCTTTAATTTCTTTAAATAATGTTTTGTAATTTTCTATGTATGACAAAATATTTGTTAGCTTTAGGTATAGTTATTTGAATGTTCAATGCTACTATAAATGTTATTGAGATTTCAATTCCTTATTCTAATTACTTGATTACAGTATACGTGAAATTTATTCTCTAATACTTTCCTCTAGATTTTTCTTTATTTTATATGTAGGTGACTATTTTAATTTTCTTTCTTGTCTTTTTGTATTAGTTAAAATTTCCAGTATAGTATTAAATATAAGTAGTGACAGCATTCATCCTTTGTTTTATTAATACTTTTTATTATATTAAAGACCTTCCTTTCTAGCCTTAGTTTGTAAAGAGTTTTATATTGAATAAATTATTTCTATCAATTTTGTTCAAATTCATTTACTTTTATCAGATGCTTCTTCCTCGATAATTATATAATTTTCTCTTTTATTCTGTGAGTATTGTGAAATTAATTGATCGCTGTTGTAATGTTAAACAAATTTTGGAATCAAAGATATTTCTTTGCTTAATATTCTATTTGAATTGTATTGGGTTTTTGTACTTATGATTTATAGTGAAATGTATCTTTCCTTTTTCTTTTTTTATACAATCCTCAGGTTTTGGTGTTACTATTATACTAAAGTCACAGAAAAAATTGATAAATATTCACTTTTTTTTCTGTTCATATCTTTTTTAAGGTTGAAATTAAATTAAATTCCTGTTTAAGAAGTTTTCTAAATATAGATTCTTTGGTATAAGCTTATACAGATTTAAAAAATTTTTTGCATCAAGATTGTTAAGATGTCTTTTTTTTAATTTAAAATTTTGAATTTACAGACATTTATACTATAATTCCGTTTGCTGTTTAATATTTGTAGAATCTCTAATGATTTGTTTGTTTCTGATATTGATTATTTGTGCATTTTCTCTTATTTTTTCTTGGTTACACTTGCCAGGGGTTTTACATTATACTTTTCAAAGAACTAATATTTTCCTTGCTGATATTTTGTAACACATACTTATTTTTATTTCAATTAATTTCTGCTCTGATTTTTCTTTGTTTTATTACTGCATATTTGTTAGATCTTTTCTCCATATCCCAAGTCTTTTATTTTCTTTTCTTCTCTTTATTTCTTACTTTTTAAATTTCTTTTATTTAATTTTTGTTCAATATAAATATTTTATTCTGACCTGTATTCCAATTTACTAATTTTATCTTTATCTGTGCTTAACCAACTGTTGAACACATCCAATGAGTTAACTTTAGCTACTTTATTTTTAAGTGATGTAATTTTTATTTGTGTTTTCATAATATTTTGTGAAAATTCTCCATAATTTTAATTTATTTATTAATCATATTAGTTTAGTTATTTTAATGTTCTTGTGTGATTATTTGAATAACTTGAATAATTTGATTTTTTGTGATTTTTCTCCATTATCTAGTTTTAAATTTGTCTTTCTATCAGACTTTAAAATGGATAGAAATATTGCTAAGATAATTTGAGACTTTTGATCATGTTATGTTTTTTTTAATAGAAGATTTAATTTTGCTCTTTTAAGTCTGTTGAGTTAATGAAAAATACCTTAATTCAATAACATAAAGATAGATTCATAATTTGTAAAGGGTAACTTCTGTTTGGTTCTGTCTTAATCTTAAGTTATCTCCTTGAAGTGTCAGAAGATTTCTATAGTAATGAAATATTTAAAAATTGATACAAATTAAAGCTATAATTGCTGGACTAAAAAAAATCAGTAGAAGTATAGAATAATTATTGAAGAATTTTTTCAGAATCATTAATTAAAAACTGTGATAGAGATCCAACAATTCCACTTCTGGGTATTTACCTGGAATAACTGAAATGAGAAACATGAAAAGATAGTTCTAGACTTGTGTTCATAGCAGCATTTTTTATAATAGCCATTGGTGGAAACAAAAAAAATGTCCATCAATGGATGAATAGATAATCAAAATGTGATATGTACATGTATTGGAATAATGTATTCTATAACCTGAATGACCTTTGAAGTCATAGTACTAAGTGAAAATAGGACAAAAGAAAAATATTGTATGATTCCATTTATATGAGATATCTAGAATAGTCAAATTCACAGTGGTGGAAAGTAGAATTGTGGTTCCTAGGGCCTGGCAGGAGAGAGTCAATGAAGAATTATAATCTAATAGAGTTTGTTTTGATAGATGAAAAAGTTCTGGACATAGATAGTGGTGATGGTTGTACAATAGTGTGAATATACATAATACCATATAACTGTACACTTAAAAATGGTTAATATGGTAAATTAATAAATATATATACATATATTTGTATTTTAACCATAATTGAAAATAAATAAGAAATTGTGATAGACATTACAAGAAAAAAAATAAAAACAGAGAATTACCCAGATAATATCAACATTTAAAAAATAAATTCTAGGAAAAGATTATATAAATTAGGAAATAAAATTGAATACATAAAAATATTTAATTTTTTCAAATTGAGGAACTACTCTGAGGACCAATAATGATTAATTTAAATACACATTTCCAGACATGTCATGAAAAATTTTAGAAGATAATACCAAGTACAAACAGAAAAAAAAAATTGAAAGAGGAAAAGCCAATTATCTACCAAAACAAACAAAGAAACAGACAAACAAACACAAGATCAGACTGACAATGGACAAGAATTCTTCTGGAATTTAAAAATCAATGGGTGAAAGCCTTCAAATTTGACAGTGTTACACCTGGAATTCTATACTTAAATTGCAAGAGCAAATGAACACATTTTCAGAGACTCAGAATTACAGAAATTTAACCTTTCTGCAGTTTCTTCCTGGAAAAGAAACATAAAAGGAATTATATGATTTTGACATGGCAAAACTAAGAAACAACACATTAAAGAAGAGATCAGGAAATCCAAGAACAAGTGGAGCTAATCAAGGGAAACAAAGGAAAGAAATCCAAGAGAGAGATTGGTTGTGTAGATGGCTTATAAAGAAGACTCTGTGTATTAAATCGTTTAACAAATAGCATAATTAAACTTGTACATGAGAAAGGAAAAGTATTTTTTTTTTTTTTTTGGTGAAGAAACAAATGCAGAAAGCTCATAGAAGCAAGCAAACTGTGGTTTGACTTTGAACATTTTGTAGATCTGACTTGATCCAGATACTTGGAATACTCCCCTTTTAGTTACAGAAAATTGTTGACTTAAAATGATAGCATCTTATCTATGGATTCATTCCCACTTCTTGGTTTTGTAGAAATATTTTTGTCATAAGATTACAAATGTCAGTTAGTATTTCTCAATTTTAAAATCAGGAATAGCATACAAAAATCATAGTTACATACAAAAATGCAAATACAAACCTTGGCAATATAAAAAAAGCAAACCTGTTTGGGAGAGAGAGAGGGAGAGAATAGGAAAAGGGAGGAAAGTGTAATGTTGCCACTTTCTCTACTATACATAGTGGGGAAAATATCTAAATCATTGAATTAAAATGTAGAGACTTAAGAAAGTGGCTACATATATTCTAAATTACATATACTTAAAATTATTGTATTATTAAACAGTATACTACATTATATACATATATATATATATATTACAAATTACATATATGTAAAATTTGAGGAGAGTGGAAAGAGGAGTTGATGTATAAGCTTGCTTTAAGAGATATTTATTTATAAAAAAAAGCTATGCATAAATAAACATATTATAAAAGTAAAAGTAAGCCTCAAACACCAAAAATAGTCTAAAGTTGTACCTCTAAAGTGTGTGAATGGAGTAGACTTGGAACATGGGGTATAATTTTATAACTTGGTGTATATATATGATAAAAAAGTATATTAGCACTTAAATACAGTTCATTCTACTGGTTGAAAAATAAATTTTTTAAATAATAAATAAGAAAAACTTAAAAGTGAGAATATGCATAAAAATTAGGTTCAGAAGATTATTATCATTTGCAATAATTGCTTTTGGCAATGGAAAACACTTATACTTTAGGTGATATTTTCAGTGAAAGAAGAACTATTTGCAATATATTTATTCTCTTCTCATTAATTCTACTTCCCAATTAACTTATAATTTTGTGCTCTAGAAAAAGTAATGAAGTCAAAAGACAGAAGCAATGTGTTGGTTCTTTTCATTTCACTTTCTTCTCTTGGCACAGCAAGTGAACTAGCCAAAAAAAAAAAAATTAACTTTCATGAGGCATAAAAAGCAGACTTTGGCTTAATAGTTAAAGGAGAAAAATATTCTTTGTTTAGACTTATAAAGGTGAACTCTGTTTCTATCCAAATCCTCTGTTTTCTGAAATTTTCCATTTATCCAAATATAGCTTACATGTTTGGAGAAACATCCTCCTTGTGCAATATGCTAGAATTTTTTAAAGACTTTAGTTTTTTAGAGCAGTTTTAGGTTTACAATAAAATTGAGAGAAATGTGCAAAGACTTTCCATATATATTCCCTGCTACCACCTATGTATAGCCACCCCTGTTATTATCATCATTCACCAGCATGGTACATTTCTTAGTAAGATAAATCTACACTTACACATTATAATCACTCAAAGTCATAGTTTACCTTAGGGTTCACTCTTAGTGTTGTACATTCTATGGGTTTGTACAAGTTCATAATGACATTATATATATATATATATATATATATATATATATATATATATATATATATAATGACATTATATATATAACTATATATGTATAATTATAATATCATACAGAGTATTTTTACATTCCTGAAAATCCCCTGTGCTTTGCCTATTATCTCTTTCTCTTTCCTCCCTCAGCAATCACTGACCTTTTTATTGTATTCATAGATTTGCCTTTTTCAGAATGTTATATCATTAGAATGATAAAGTATGAAGCCTTTTCAGATTGACTTCTTTCACTAATTTATTTGTTTGATCATGTCCTTGCATGGCTTAATAACTCATTTCTTTTTAGTGCTGAATAATGTTTCATTGTCTGAATGCACCACAGTTTATTGATTCATTCACCTACTGAAGAACTTCTTAGTTACTTCCAGGTTTTGGAAATTATGAAAAAAGCTTCTATAAACATCAATGTGCTAATTTTTGCGTGGGCAGAAGTTTTCAACTTCTTTGTATAATTACCAAGGAGTGCAATTGCTAGATTGAAGGGTAAGAAAATGCTTAGTTTTGTAAGAAACTGCCAAACTGACTACCACTTTGCTTTCCCACCAGTAATATATGAGGGTTCTTGTTGCCATTCTCTGGTGGTGTCAGTGTTCTGGATTTTGGCCATTCTAATAAGTGTGTAATGGTACCTAACTATTGTTTTAATTTGCATTTCTTTGATGATATGTAGTGTGGAACATCTTTTCATATGCTTTTATACTATCTGTATATCTTCTTTACTGAAGTAGCAGTTGCTGTCTTTTACCCATTTTTTACTTGAGTTGTTTGTTTTCTCGTTGTTGAGGTGTAAGAGTTCTTTGTGTATTTTGGATAACAGTCCTTTTGTCAGATTTTTTTTTTTTTGCAAATATTTTCCCCAGTCCATGGCTTGTTTTCTAAATTCTTGGTATTGTTTCTCAAAGAGCAGAAGTTTTTATTTTAATGAAATCCAGCTATCCACTATTTCTTTCATGGATTGTGTCTTCAGTGTTGTATCTAAAAAGATATCATCATACCCAGCAAGATCATCTAAGTTTTCTCCAATGTTTTGTTCTAGAAGTGTTATAGTATTGTGTTTTACATTTAAATCTATGATCCATTTTGAATTAATTTTTGTGAAAAGTGTAAAATTTGTGTCTATATTTATTTATTTATTTATTTGCATGTGGTTGTCTAGTTTTCTAGCAACATTTCTTGAAGACTATCTTTGCTCCATTGTATCACCTTTGATCTTTTGTCAAAATAAGCTGACTGTATTTATGGGGATCTACTTCTAGTCTGTAATGTGTTATTTGATGCCTCAGCCATTTCATATCTAGATGTTTATTCAAGAGAGCTGAGAAGTTATAGTCAACCAAAAACCTTTATGCAATTGTTAATAACAGCTTTATTCATGATGTCAAAAAAGTGGAAAAATTCTAAATATCCTTCAACTTAAAAATGGATAAAGAAACTGTGGTACATCTATACAGTGTAATACCACACAGCAATAAAAAGAAACATACTGACATATGTTATAACAATGAAATTAAATGTACTATGCTAAGTGAAAGAAGTCAGACTTCAAAGGCTACATACTATATAATTTTATTTATATGACATTCTAGAAAAGCCTAAAGAAAACAGATCAGTAGTTGGTCAATATTGGGGTGATGGGAGGAATTGTTTACATAGAAACAGATGAGGAAATTTGGGAGAATGATGTATGTTGATTATGGTGTTGGTTACCCAACTATATGCATTTGTCTAAACTTAGAGACTTCTACCAAAAATAAAAAAAAAGATGAATATTTTGTATGGAAATTTAAAAGTAAATAAAATACAATAAGAGCCAAAAGGAAAAAAAAAAGAACAAACTCAAAGGATTTAGATGTAATCAATCTATGTATGATTATATTAGCATAATAGCATTTAGCACATATAACAAGAAATATACTTTCTTGTTTCTACATGAATTTGGCAGATCATATATTAACTATTGTGATAGATTCAAATCCCAAAATGAAGTTGCTTTTATAGTACCAAAATTTATATTGGCTTATATTTTCCCAGTAGTGTCAAGTGCTTGTGATAAAACAATTTTCTCTTGTGGCAGATTTAATGTGAGTGTTCATTGTTATGATGTTTGCTGATTAACATGAAATAGTTCTTTTTGCAATATTAAGTAAATGACATTCTATTTCTATTTTGCTAAAATATTTTTTGAGATTTATTTTTAATTATATTTATTTATTTTAAATCTATTCAACTTATAATTTATCATTTAAAACTTATAATTTTTCTACTCTGATAAGATGTTATGATGAATTATTTATTCATGTCATAATGCTAAATATTCTTTGTAGTCATTATTTATTGTTGAATTGTTTGCCAAAATTTTACTTAGATGTTTGCCATAATACTCAAATGAGCTAATTTGTTTAACTCTGTAAATAGAAAAAGCAGATTTACTTTTTTCTATGTGTTCCAGAAGAGTTTAAATACTATAGAAAAATATGAATCCCTCGTAGTTTAAAGTTTTTATTTTTTAGTAAAGATTGAAGTAAATCTCTTTAAGAGAGGTATATATTTTTGCAAATGTCTCAATAGTTTTATATTTTGTTTCTCATTTTAAGTCTATTTCTGCTATTTTAGTGTTTTTAAATTTGACTATTTTAAAATTATAAGGATAGTTTGGTCATCTTTGGCTATTTACACATAATAAAAACAAATGGAAAGCAATAATTTTCCATAGCTGGAGAATAGGTTTGGTCTTATCTTAAAAATTATTGAAATTATTTTCATATTTCATAAATTATCCAGAATTGTAATTTTCTTTTATTTTGTAGTTGAGGATATAATAATTTTAATCTTGCATGAAATTTAAATGTTAGGTATTAACTGTGTTTATTAAACCTGTGTTCATTCAAGCTTACAAAGTATATTTTAATCTCTTCATTTATGTATATCCATTAATTTTCTCATTTATTTTTAAATTATAGTTGACATACAATATTATATTAATTTGAAATGTACAGCATAGTGATTCAACATTTCTATACCTTACAAAGTGATCACTCTGATAAGTCTAACAACCATCTGCCTCATACATAGTTATTATGATATTATTCATTACATTCTCTATGCTGCATTTTACATCTGGACTATTTTCAAAACTGGCAATTTGTACTTAATAATTTGTTTTAGTTCTCTATATATGTATATACATAACATATACATTTATCTAGTAATTCTTATCTTACAAACATTAAATTATTGATTACTTTATCTAATATGATGTATACATCAAATATAATTTAAAAATTAAGTAAGGGGCTTCTTTTTCAATATGATACATGGAACACATATTTTTATTTTCTCTTCCATGTGAAGGCAAGAGAGAGTTAAAGTAGCTGATTATGATTCACTGACTCTCTTTACTGGGAGTGGGTTTTGAGCAGTGATTTCAAGGAGAAGTAATGAAGACAGATGACTCAGTCTACTCTCCTTGTAAACGAGTTCTCCAAGTAACTAAATTAATAACATTTGCTAGAAGGAAGCCACTTTCTCTATAGAATGCCCTCGGCAGGTGTCTCTGGCAAAAAAAAAAAAAAAATAGAGAATTTGTGAGGCACGGTTCTCTTAAGAATGTCATATTAGCTACATAATTTATGGAGTATAATGTGGAGATATTTTATAAGAATCCTGTAAAACCTTATGTGTTATTGTGGGCTATGAAGCATGTTTCCGTTGTAGAAATAAATAATTTGAGAGCTATGTATAATATACCAGTCCTCTTTCTGCTTTGTCTGTGCCTCCTGATAGTCTAAATTTTAAGTGATCAGTAAATACTGATACTGGTAAGATCTCTGATTCCTCTGACTCTGATGTGACAATCTGAACCTTTGTGTTAGCTCATCCTGTGATTCTATTAAAATAATACAAAAGAAATAAAACATAGATAAACAGACAATAAAGTGAATAGAGATGAGCTATCTTCAAATAAGAAATACAAACACAGTTCTGAAACACACAAAAAAATGTGGATAGACAACCAGAGTTTCTGTTCCTTGTGGTACTTGTGAAGCGGATTATAGTAAAAAAAGGAAGTTAGTTTTACTTCTCAAACGTCAGGAAGTCTTGGACTATGAAAACATTGGTATTATGGAGGAAAACTATTTAAAATGTATGTGTGTGTGTATATATATATATAAAATAGTTAACCACTCCACTTTACTTTTTCTTTTTTTTATGCCAGCCATAGAATTCTGAGAAACCAGAAGTAATAACTTAAATAACAGTGACAGCAGCAAACCCTCATCAGGTGCTTACCATGTAACGGACAATGTTCTGATGCTTTACATATGTTAAATTTAATTTTCACAGTCCCTGATAAGGTTGGTGTTATTATTATTATTCCCATTCTATAGTTTGGAATTTGAATTACAGAGAAGTTACATAATGCAGCCAATAAGTAGATGAACTAGAATTTGAGCTCAGGTAGTCTCACTTCAGACTTGAGTTTTTGTTTTTAAACATTGCAATATTTGTGTCTCCCTTCTCTCTGTGCCCTTGCAGCAAAAAAGGTGGGTATCTTTTTATACATTAACTTGGTTAGGCTACAGTCCCCAGTTATTCAACCATCCACTAATCTGAGTTGCTGGGAAGGTACTTTGTAGATGTGATTAACATCTTCAGTCAACTGATTTGGAGAAAAGATTATTCTTGATAACCTGAGTGGGTTTAGTTCAATTGGTGTAAAGGTTTTAACAGCAGAGCTAGGATTTCTCTGAGAAAAAAGAAATTTTACCTATGGACTGCAGTTCCAGCTTCTGCTACAGAGTTTCCAGCTTGCCCTTCCTGATGGCTCTTTACAGATTTCGAATTTTCCTGAGCAGCCTCAACAATTATGTAAGCCAATTCTTTGCAATAAATCAGGTGTATACATAATCATATATGTATGTATATAAACTATTTCAATATTTGAGGTTCTAAAATAGTTTAGTAAAGGTGCTATTATTAAATCTAAAATACTATTGGAGATTCAAGAATCACATTTCAATAAAACTGAAAAAAAATTAAATAGTACTAAATCATAAACATCAGAGGTGAAGAAACAAAATTCAGGAAATTGAAAAAAAATTTTAGCATAAACCATTCTTTAATTGGTCTCCTCAGAAAGTCAAAAATAGTTGAACAATGTGCTATTATGATTCATAAGAAATATACGTGTTTCTTCTTCTTGGGTTCTGGCACAGAGCTCCCAAACCCTTGGAATTACCTTTAATAAGACAGAGCGATAAAAGAGTCTTTTGAACTTTAAGGAGGTGACTTTTGGAAAGCACCTAAGGATGGGGGCTGGTTACCAGTGGAGACAACCATGTGATTAGAGGGTTGAAACTTTCCCTCCTCCTCTCCAACACACATCTCTAGGGAGGGGAGAGCGGCCGAAGATGGAGTTCAAGAAGTAATGGCCAATAATTTAATTAACAATGCCTGTGTGATGGAACCTCCATAAAATTCCCAGAAGAGGATTCAGGGTCAGTTGGTTAATAGGTAGAGATTTGGGGAAAATGATGAGCTCAGAGAGACCACGAAGGCCCTGTGCCCTTTTCCCTGTACCTCTTTTTCATCTGGTTGTTCCTGAGTTATATCCTTTTAAAATAAACTGATAATCTAGTAATTAAAGTGTTTCTGAGTTCTGTGACCCATGTTAGCAAATTAATCTAATTCAAGAAAGGAGTTGTGGGAACCTCTGATCTATAGCCAATTAGTCAGAAGCACAGGTGACAACCTGGACTTGCAATTTGGTGTCTGAATGATCTGATGCTATCCTCAAGTAAATAAAGTCAGAATTGAGTTAATATCTCTTGGTAGACAGTATCAGAATTGAGTTGAATTATAGGGCATCAAGATGGTGCTGGATGATTCCTTGGTGGCAGTAGGTAACTGCCCCAGCCCTCCCATTGGAATTGGTGACAAAATTGCCAAACAATAAAAGAACAAAGAGCTCTTGGAAATTAAAATATGATTGTAAAATAAATGTTTCATTGAATGTTTAGAAAATAAAATCAAAGAAAAATTTTTTAAGAAAGGGAAGGAAATTGAGAGAAAAAAATAAACTTGAAATCAACCCATGAGTTCTAACTTTACACTAATGAGCAGCAGAAAGAATTAAATAGAAAGAATTAAACAGAAAGAATTAAATAGAAAGAACATCTTTTTAAAATACAAGAAATTTTCCAGAGCTGAAGGATACAATTTTAAGATTCAAAAGATGCCTCTGAGTGTTTATAGCTTACTGAACAAAAAAGACAAACAGCTGGATACATCACTATGAGCATTAAAAATTGGGAAAAAATCTAAAAGAAAGAAAAAAATTTTGAAGAAAGTAAAAGAAAAAGAAAGCAGTTTGCCACAGAGACTAGAATGAGACAGGGGTTATTATAGTTTTTATTAAGCAGCACGATGTGCAGTAGAAGAATTGGAATCAAACCTTTAAGTCTTAAGAGAAAGTTTTTTCTACATTCAATTTTGTAGTTGGCCAAAAATTATAAAGATGTTCAGGCTGGCAAGAATTGAGGAAAAATACCTTCTAAGTACTTCATATAAAACTTCTTAAGCTTATGCTCTAGTAAAGCAAAGAAGAAAAGTAAGAAAAAAGATAGATATGATTCAAGAAACATGACACCTGCCCTGGAGAGCAATGGAAAATGGTATCCTACAGTGGACCTGGAGAACACTCGGCCATTTGGGTTTAGACCCTGTCATGCAGAATTCAAGCAGGGAGCAGATGTGCATGGTACTGCCAAACCACATTCTGTGACACTAAGCATGCAGGAAAGACAATGAGTATGTTTCTTTGGTTGCTTTTATTGCTCCAAGTCTGTATACTGTGTCCCTGTCTTTCACATGTCCTACCACACCACTATCTTGTATCCTGCCCTTCACACCAAGCCTGAGGGGGGTCTTGTTGGGGACTCTGCCCACTCATCTCTAAGAAAGATTTTACTTTCTTTACTTTTATAGTCTTTATTTCCCTCAATTTGATCTCATAAAGTTTCTTACAGAAAATGCTCAATTTAGTGATGCCAGCCTTTAGTGATTTTCGATATTGTTACAGATATTCTCCTCCTCTATTTCCTTATTAAATTTAGTGAAAAATCAAGAGAAAGTGTATTTAAACAAGCGAACTCAAATCATTTACTTAAATAAGGAAACTAAGTTTGGAGAGACATTGAAAATGATGAAGTTAATGTATAACGTGTTTGATTACTAGTTAACTTACTTGAGCTCTTTTACTCATGGGGTAGTTCTCTTCCATAACAATATGTACATTATAGAAAAAGAATGTTCACATGTCCTTATGGTGACCTCAATACTTTGAATAGAATATGTTAACTGATAGCTTTGCACAATGGTGCTGAAAACTACCCTTGGCCCGTCTTCATTCAGTGAAGCCATGGAATTTAATGAAGCCATATTGTGTATGTCATTTTTATTTTAATTTTTTTGTTGTGTTGTTGAGGCAACATTCTCCCTTCTCTTATGTCTGCTGGTTATTAACATTTTTATTATTCCTATTGTTATTATTTTTGCTATAAGTCAAACATGTAAAATACAGTTCTTATTTTTAAAAGGAAATCACATAAAACCAAATAGCAAGAACCAAAATCTAAGGAAACTAGTTTTGAAATTAAGCACACATTCTAGTATAATGAACCATATAATTAATCTAAGAACAAATGGTAAAGTCCCTAATTGTACATATATTCAACTGGTCCTTTGTCGATTTGGTTACTAACTCAACTGTTTCATTTAATACTCTGAGTTAATGAGGGATCTCATATTTTAACAAGATGAACATTATGGAATTTTTGCATTAAGTCCAAGGTTCTCATAAGCAGGAACAGCAAGAACAAATAGTGATTAGTGAATGTGTGTGTGTATAGAGAGATGTAAGCATGTACATGTGTGTGTGTGTGTGTGTGTGTGTGTACATGGTTATATGTATGTTTATATAAAAGCTGGTTACATAATGGTTACAAAAATACTTTGTAAGGGCAAAAATTGACACTTTAATTCTGTCCTCAGAGTTACAGAGGACCACTTACATAATTGAGTGGAATACAAAGCAGCCAAGTGATGGATTACAATACAACTATCAGAGAAATATTGAAAGACTGCTTAAGGAAAAGGTTTTAGGAGTAGAGTTTTCATAGCTACCTATGATATTCTTTACAGAAGGTATGGTAAGAGCAAAGTTATAAAGATATCTTCAAAGAATAGTTAATATAATAGCTTGCCTAGGTTTATGGAATAGTGAGATATAAGGCTAGAAATTTAAACCTAAATCAGCATCATAGTTTTATTCATCTTATGTGAAATGATCAGGCAGTCATCTGAAAGTCTCTTAAAGAATTTTAGCAGAGAGGCCACAATCAAAGCAGTGCTTGAAGTCCCAGGGTGCCAGATAGAGTGGGTGAAAGACTGGTGATAGGAAAGTCATTGGCAATATTACAATAGTCTGGATAGCTACAAATGAGAACTTAAATCCAAAATATGTTGGCAACTAGGAATTGAGAGAAAGGATGTTTGTGGGAGATTCAAAAGAAAAACTGACAAAAATGGATGAAATGTTTGTCATGGGACCTGGAGAAGAAAGAGGTTCAGTTATATCACTAGACTTCTACACTTGGTGAGGGGGAGAGTGGCAGATTATTAATAGAATATAGAAACCAAAAATAGAAGCTGGATTTGTTCAGTATAGAAAAGGAAAAAGGAAGAGAAGAATGATTATTATTATAGGTCACAATTTCAGAAAGATCTCATTCAAAATTATTATTTGCTTTTCTACATTGATTTTCTTGAATCCAGAAGTGCACAATTGCTCTACTGTTGTTTCCAATCACCTAAATATCAATGAGAAGGCTTGTGTGAGAAATGAATAAGAGTGGAGTGATATTGACAGCTGTCTCTTAATATCTGCTCTTGTTTATTAACGTAGCCTATTATTATTTGACTGTTTTACAACTTCATTAGTTCAGTCAAATAGATATTTTGAAATAAAGTAATTTAATGGTTCAGCTGAATATATAGCAATTTGCATAAATTATACAAAATACATTTATGTAACAGTGTACTGGAAATAGTAGAATAGTGTTATTGTTAATTTATCTGTATTAGTGCCAAGAAAATATATTCCTGTGCCCTGAGTCGTGAAAGAATCAGTTTGGCTTGAAATAGTGTGGTTTATTTTTATTTTCTCTTTGGGATAACATTATTCCTAAATCTCCTCTCACACACCCAGAAGATAACAAGGGGAATTCTGAATTGTTTCAAAGGATGAGTCTAGTCTGTAACATCTCATAAGTAGATTGCTTTTTCACTTTGCAAAGAGACATCCGTGGTACATAGATGAGTGTTATCAGTGTCTATCTCAGTCACCTTAAATACATTCATGGGAAGTAACAGGAAATTAATAAACAACAGCAAAATGGTGAGACATGCTTTACCTCTTAGAAATATTATTGAAATGATGTCTTAAATTTGTACTAATAGATTTATATAATATTACATAAGCAGTATTTATACAGAGAGTCTATATGATAGATAGAGCACTTTGATTTTTGCCTAGTATTTTTGTGGCAAGTGGAACATTATTTTTTATGTATTTGTTTCACACATTTTATTTACTAAGCTATCAAACTAAATCAATGAGTATGGCATATTATTTAACTGTGACCCACTTAAAAAATAAATAATTTTCATATCACTTAAAATTTCAGTATGTTTAAATTCATATTATGGGAAGATCATCATAATGTTGTATACCTGAAATTTATGTAATGTTATTAATCAATATTATGCTAATAATTTTTTTTAAAGAGAAAGAGGAGGGAGGGAGGGGCTGGAGGAAAGAAAAAAGTGGCTAAAATTCTTCAGAAAAGGAAGTCAAGATACTAATTAAAACTCAATGAATAAGATCTTAAGCTCTTTTTCTTTTTCATCTCCCACACCACCTTTCATCTGGCAACCATCAAAATGTTCTCTGTATCTATGGTTTGTTTCTATTTCATTTGTTTGTTTTTAAAATTTTACATATGAGATCATATGGTATGTGTCTTTTTCTGTCTGATTTTATTATTTAAATCATAAAGGTAAATAATACAATATTTTAAAATAATATCAAATGATGAAATGAGTAAGTAATAAAGATGGAGAAATATAAATGTATTGTAATGTATAAAGCTGACTAAAAGAAACAGAGGTCTGAAATATTGTTTAGAGTTAGGACAGCTGTCACCAGGAGAATCCAATAGATAGGGTTAAAAGAATGTTTTTCTGGGAATGGGACTGGAGTTGGTTAGAAAGGCAGCTGCTTTTTTCACTCTAAGCTCTTCACTACTTGATCTATGACCATATACATGTATTATTTTGTTTAAAAAAAAATGTAGGGACAAAAAAGAAGTAAAGGATTTTGAGATTCTCCAAATGTCTATTCTTTTTTTAAAAAAATTTATTATATTTATTGGGGTGATATTGGCTGATAAAATTATATGGGTTTTAAGTATACAGTTCTACAGTACATCATCTGTGTATTGAATTGTGTGTTTACCGCCCAAAGTCAAATCTCCTGTCACTATGTAGTTGACCCCCTTTACCCTTACCTACCTCCCTGGCCATCCTCCTTTTCCTCTGGTAACCACCATACTGTTATCTGTTATATGAATTTCTTGTTCATTTGTTGCTTTCAGTTTTATAACTTACATATTAGTGAAATCATTCTTGACTTTTTCTGTCAATCTTATTTTGCTTAGCATGATAGTCTCAAGAGCCATCCATATTTTTCTATTTTTATTCAAAAAATACCAATTAATAAATTATAAAATACTAGCTTTTAAATGTTTTCTAATTATTTTAAAATGAAGATATTTCACAATTTTAGTAATATTTCTATCAAAACAGCACTCTGCCATCATGACTAAAAAAGACATATTATGTTGGTTTTAATACAGATGGATTGAGCACTCTTCAGTGGGTATGAAAAGTACTTCTGACACAGGCACTTTCTTTCAAAGTTTTGTCTCTTTTTTTTAGAAGGCTCCTAATAAGAATGACTCTTCCAATCAGTAAGAAAATAGAAAAAATTCCACAGCATAATTTTTAGTCTTCCATCTAGGCTTAGTATTGCTTATAACCACATTTGAATAAAAAGATTCTGGAGTTC
Source organism: Macroglossus sobrinus (assembly GCA_004027375.1). Taxonomy (NCBI): domain Eukaryota; kingdom Metazoa; phylum Chordata; class Mammalia; order Chiroptera; family Pteropodidae; genus Macroglossus; species Macroglossus sobrinus. The sequence goes on from PVKZ01002094.1 coordinate 132,734, forward strand.
ACTGCTGCATTGTTGATAGGTTAAAATCTTCAAGCCGAATTAATAACACTATAGGTCAGCATATGTGCTTTTTAGATGTGACATATACTTAGATAGTTATGATAAAATCTTAAGCAGTACAAGGGAAAGTTCAGTTTGACATAATTTTTCTGTCAGGAAATCATACCCAAAATTATCCTGATGGCCAGTGGACATTGTCCATCTAAATTTTATATTTTTAATGAGTTCATTCTGAGTATTATATGTTGGCAAGAAACAACCCTCAAAGGAAACATGGGTTGTTAATATTATTAGGAATAAATTTAAGAATATTAGAAATGAATTGATAAACATTAAAAAACAATGTGTGAAAGATAAAAGTTTATACAAACATGAGATAATAGTGATAAAAATAATAACTAATTGCAGTTTAGAATGTGTAGGAAAACCTCATCTTCATTTGTCAACAGTTCAATTTTGAAAGTTTGTTTCTTTTCTACTCCTACTTCTTAGGATTCCCAGGAAAAAGATTCCATATCCAACTTCTGAGAGGGCATGTGGGCTCAGGCACCGTGTCACATTGCCTTGGCAGTCGTCATTATTTCAGGATGGGCATCAGGATGGGCACCTGATGCATTATGGATAATAACATTGAATTTATGGATGATTTCTGGTGTTGTAAGGAGTAAGCTTTCTCCTTTCTTTAATGTGGAGCATAGTCACTTTACAATCATAAATTATAAAGTTTTCTGAGAATGAAGGCAACATAAGGAGGGGAATAGAAGCAAATGAAGAGATGGACAAAATCAGGTCCTATTGACATTATTTACTCTCCTACTAAATTAAGCAAAAGCTAAAACCAGTCCTAACTTTAGATTTTTCTACATTTACGTGAACTAATAAATTCCCAGAGTCTAATTTTTGAAACTAAAGTTTAAGTTGGAGGTTTCGTCATATGCAATCAAAAAGTCCTAATTAATTGATTTGAGAAGAAACTCTATCTGAGTCTTTAGGTACTAAAACAAAAGTCAGGGTCAGAAATTTCAAGAGAATAATAATAAATTTATAGTTTTCCCTACTGCTTTCCCTAGGAATTAGAATAGCAGAAAATACTCTGCAGATGGTGTCTGAGGCTGTCAGAACAATGTGAAAGAGTGGAAAGAACATGAACTTCAGGAGGAGACAGTGAAGGAAGGGCAGTTTGGTACAGGGATGCTAGTGCCAGAAAGATGGACAGCTTTGGCATTTAGTAGCTATGCAGTATCAAGCAAGTTACTCTCTACTATTAATTCCTAGATTCCTTGCTTATAAGACAAAGAAGGGGTAAAATAATAGTAGCTGCTTAAATCAGTTAGTTAATGAAAAAATTGATGCAGATCTCTAAGCAGAAGGCACTTCTACTGTAAGACCTTAAATTGTAATAATTATCATTGTCATTACATAACTCAAAGGTGAATCTAATGTTTGTCATTTACTGCATGCTAACCATATATATTTAGTTTTTTTACGCTCAAGTATTTTGATCTGTCAAGTAGGGGTGACAATTTTTGCCATATCTACTTCACAGAATTGTCATCAAATGAAAAAAGATAGGAGAATCATTTAGAAGCCATTATGAAACTGAAGCAGAATTAAGATGATATAAGTAGCCCTAAGATTTCAAACATTCTCAAACTGTTAGTGCTTTAAAATACCTTCCTTGAAACTCCTAAGGATAATCTATCCCATTCTATTGAATCGGAGTCTTGCAAGATTAAAAAGACCAGATATATAAAATTTGGAAAATCTCCACAGGTATTTCTGAAATTCATGAAAGTCACAGGACTGATGATTTTGTGCAGTGATTCTGAACCCTGACTGCTTGTTAGAATCACCTGGGGAGCTTTACAAACTATGGATGCCTAGAATCTAGCCTAGAGCAATTTAATCAGAATCTTTGGCAATATTGCTCAGAGAGTCAGTAGTTATAAAGGTTCACTAGATGATTCTAATGTACATCTGTGCTTGAGAATGGTTGTGTTTGGGAAAAGGGAATGTAAATACATTTACTGAGATAACCCTATATACCAAGCACGGCACTGGAAATTTTGTATATATTATGTATGTTTCATTTTAAATTAACCATATAAAGTAGGTGTTATTTTTATGTTCTGTAGTTAAGAACTAAATTCACAGAGGTCAGGTGGCATGCTCAAGGGGACAGGAGTTAATACAAGGCAAAGCAGTCACTTCTCCCTCAGCTCCAAAACCCATTCTTTTTTGCATTGCTTCTCCACTGGCTCCGAAGTGCCTATCACCTGAAGTCTGCAAAGGGCATATAATTTAAAAAGATAAAATTACTTGTTGATCTTGAAAATCAAGCTTAATTTATGTTTTCTTTTTTCCCTGTCATACTATCAGGTGCTTTTAAAAGCTAAATAGAGTTGGTTTGTGGATTTAAAACTAATCTGTGGTCATAAAATCTCAGCACATTCCATTGACAGTAGCTATCCCTGTACTCCAAGGAGAAACACAGTTACGAAAAAGTCACTAAGAGAAATCTTCCAAACTGAACCCCTTTAGGAATATTGAGAACCATTCTAATAGTTTTAAAATAACTAGATCTGTGTCAGATATTTGAAAATCCACATAAAGTGATTACTTCTGGGGAACCAAATTAAAGAATTTAGAAAGTGACATAAACCACTGTATTACCTTAGAGAAAGGAAAGTAAAATTTTTTATTTAGTGGTTCCTCAAAGAGAACTCTGTATCTGCTGATATTTCAAAAGACACTGCTACTTGAATGTCTTTAAAAAGTAAAGGAAATTTTTTATATAGGTTTAACAATAGATTCTTGCAATTTTTAAAAACATGAATTAAAAAACTCAGTGGGAATGGGAGTAGAGTAGCAGAGGAAGTCAGTTTTGAAAACCTGAGTAAAAGTTCACACTGTGAGGAGTTGAAGAAAGTTTCATATACATTTTGCTATTTTATTTCAAACCAGTGGGTTCATACTTCATATTAGTATATCTGCAACACAAGAGCATGTCTAGTAGTACTGTATGCTGACCTCAAAGACTGCAGTTACCAGCTTGAGCTGGTACCTATAATGCAGGAAAATTGAAACCATAGAATCCACATATTAAATTTGAAGGAAGGCAGTTTCCTAAACAAAGCATTATAGGTCAGAGTCATCTCAGCTCTCTCCATATGTTGATAACTGCTTGTTGGTGTAGGCTAGGAAATATTTTCTGACTCATATTCAAAAAAAATTTATGAAAAATGAAAAAAAATTGAGGGGAAGTGACAGGGGAAAATTCTAAACTATTGGCTTATATCTGAAATACAATTAGAAAAAATATAGAGAGTAGAGCTTATTTATTTAAAGCAATGAAATATTGCTTGCTTTATTGTTCCACTATTGATGATTAGCATATTAATGCTTAGAATAATGCTTGTCAAACATTAGCTTATCTTGGTATTACTAATGTCTCTATTTTATCCATAAAAAATTAAGAATGGATATTTTATATACACACACAAAGATAGATATAGATATAGATATAGATATAGATAATTATTTTGTCACATGTGGCTGCCATATAACTTTAGTTATATTTTATTTTATGGCCAGTAAACAGATTTATTAAAAGTTTTATAGGAGCTGATATGATGTAAATCAGTGGATCTCAAACTTGAGAGTGCATCAGAACCATTTGGTAGGCTTGTTAAATTATTTCTAGGTTATTCCTCTACAATTTCTGACCTACCTGGTCCAGGTTGGGGCCAGAGAGTGCATTCTTAACAAACATCCAGTAGATGCTGGTGTGGTTGATACAGGAAACACACTTTGAGTAGCACTGATATAAATATAGGTGCATTAGAAGAAAAGCTAATAACAGTAATAAAACAATAGGTCCCATTTGTTGGGTGCCTTTTCAGTGTGTAGCCTGGATCTCATTTAAACCTCACAGGTAGGAAGCTGAAACCCAGAAGGATTAAGAGACTTTCTCAAAGTGAGATCAATGATAACGGGTCAAGACAGAATTTGAACCCAGTTTGTTCAATTCCCAAACCTTGGAATTTAACAAAAGACCTATAATAATTATTGTTCTATGTTCTGTATTAGCTTAATACAGATTAATACAGTTTTATTTTTCTTCTCTAAAAATGAATTTCTAAACATTAAAAGTTCATAATATGATATATACATAGCATATCAAATATAATGCCATTATGTATTTAATGTTCATTAAAACTAAACTGACTCAAGAAACTAGAGCACTAGCTCAAAATCACATACAATGAACCCAACTTCAATGTAATTTCACTTAAATTCTTGCTATAACACAAAAAGAGGTTATGGAGGGAATAGAAAGTGAAGAAAACTAACACTAAAACTAAGTTTAATAAACTAAGTTCTAATTATTTAATAATGGCATCTGGGTGAAATAAGGTAGAATGAATAAAAAGGTAGAGCTGGATGAAAAGAATTAAATGAAATAATAAGGTTCTAAGTAATATAGTCTAAACTGACTTCAGTAAGTATGGGACTGAGAAAATAAATGTATCAATTTTCTTAGTAATTCCCTCACATTCTTTCCCCTGCCTCATAAACAGAGAAAAACTAGCTTGAAAACTGACAATGACCATTCTCTAGCCTCTTGGTACCATCCTGTGAAGGAAACTGCGAGTTTTACTTTTTCCTTAAAATCTCCAGGAGAATCTTAAGGACACACCCTCAATGTTTTAATCTTCTTAAAATCCATGTGTTCAAAGTATCAGAAGATCAGAAAGTTAGGATGAAAGAGGCATAAATGAAGCCTTTTAGATCCTCAAATTGGATCAGTATTGTGCATATTCATCTGTGTATTTCTGAGAAAACTACCCACGAAGTAGAAAGTGATATACATCCCAAAACCCCTACTACTCATATCTGTTAAAAAAATTAACTGTGATGAGATGTTTCTTCATTTTAGGATGAAGAAAGATACACACAGACACCGTACAAAAAAGAATCATGGAGAATAACTAACAACTCCCCATATATTTGTGTTTGTAATATAGTTGGCAGTTAAAATAAGTATATAAAATCTATGTTATTTCTTAAATAATTTGAGAATGATTTGGCTAAATATTTGGCAAAAAAAAAGGTAAATCCTTGCTCACATGTCTATCAAATTAGATTGCAGATTAATTAAATATTTGAATATTTTAAATTAAAATACTATAAAAAATAAAAGTGACTGCTCATACAGTTTAGAGACTAGAGTAACTTTAAAGCATGACACTAGTGGAGATAAATACAGAACAGTTTGATGAATTTTTTCTCTACAAAATAACTTTTAGATCAATAAATAAAAACCAGCAAAAGTATTAAAAATAAATTTGGGGAACTATTAAGAAGGATAAAAAGATATAGGTTGATGTCTTTAACACAGAGACCTTTGTGTAGAACCAATTAAAAATATGAGAACAAGCCAATAGAAGTATGGGTTAACTGTGGACAGACAATTCAAGTTCATCATCAAAAGTGAGAAATGGTCAATATACATATAAAACTATCTTTAATCTGTGTAGTTATCAAAGAAATGAAAATTAAAGAATGACAAACTCTAATTATTATCTACTGTCCCAGCTTAAAAATGATAAAACCCAGAAAATGGATATATTTTTCCATTTATGATGGAAATATAAATTGTCACAGCTTTCTATATGGCAATTGGGAACACAAAAAATTTTTAATCTGCCTATTTATTCATTTAGTAATTTAATAGCTAAACAATTATCCTAAGTGTTTAATTATTGCCAGGACAAAGATTTAACCATAAGGAAATATAATGATCACTATTTAAAAATGGGGAAAATGAGAAAATAATTTATCCCCAAATTAGTTTATTAATTTATGTGCATCCATAAAATGTTATTTCACATAACTATTAAAATATTATTACAAGAGAGTAAGAAATGGAAACATATTTTTGATAACTATTTAACTAAAAAAGTTTCAAAACAGTATATGCAATATTACTCTGTATACAAATATGCAGCCGATTCAAGATGGCGGACTTAGTTCATGAATTAATCACCTCAGCTTTCTAAAGTTCCTTAAAATTGTAGTAAAAAGATAAAAGGCCTAATTTAACAATATTAAATACAGTAATGAAAAAAGGAAAGCAGATATAAGACACTGGTGAGGCACTGTGTAAAAACAGGAAGCATATCATGTGCCTGAACTGGGCTGTTGTGGAGTAGAGATTAAAAGGTTAACAATAGAAAGCAGAACTGGGAGGATTGAGTAGAGAAGAGATTTGAAATAAAACATAGTACTCACCATGGAAGTAATAAAAGGTGTAGGTCGAGTAAAAGCAATCTTTCATATTTTTCCCACACACTCAATAGTCTACAACCAGGCATTCTTCTCCAAAGGAGAAGATAGATATTTCTGCTCTAAAAATTGGGTAAATAGTCTAGGGTTTGTTTGGGCACCCAAGAGTAAAAACGCCACACTTGCTGGACTTTAGGATTTCCAAGCATAATGTCCCATCTCCATGACAAAATGAAGACTTCCACATGAAGTCTTTCTAAAGTTACTTTTCTATCCTCTTATCTTTAGATATAAATGGAAAAACAACAATAAGAAAAGCAGGTATTTGAGAAAATCTTAGATCATTAAAAAAATCAAAGAAGTAAGGGAATAAAGAAATAAAGATTATTTATATAAGAAAATTCAGAGAACAAAAGAAGACTTTTAAAACTTCTAGCCAGTATTTTCAGAAAATATGGATAAGATATTTTATTCATCTAACAATACCAGGATAAATTAAAAGAAACAACTGAGAAAAAAGAAATGTCTCTAGGATATATATTATAGTATAATTTTATCATTATATATTATATATAATTTAATAAAATCATTATATATAATTTAGTACAAGAAATTATATATATAATTATTTTATTAAATTATATGTCATTATATATAATAGTGTAATAATTATACTATATGTATATATTCTATACTTTTCTTTTAAATTTTATAAAATTACTTTATTATATTATAATTATATATAACATATTATATATGTCATATATGACATATATATGACATATATGAAATATATATGACATGTATAATATTATATAACATATCTTATATATGTCATATAATTATATGTAGTTATTCTATATACTACAATTTTTTATTATATATGCAATTCTTTTATTATAGCATTATATATTATAATGTATAATTATACTGTATATATCCTAGAAACTTTTCTTTTATTAAATTTATATATAAAATTATGTATACAAATTTAATAAAAGGAAAACAATGGGAAACATAATTTAGATTAGTTTTTTACAAACTCAACTCCAAAGCTAATATTGGATTCTTTCACAGCTGTAATAGAAGTATTTGGTTGTCTGTAATAGAAGTATTATGACTCTTGAGCTTAAAATTTGGGGCCAAGAACTTGACATTTTTAACTCCAAGTCTCTAATATAGTCAAAAGTTGCCAACTCAATCCACAGTTCATGTGTTTGTATTCGTACTCTGTGACCGCAATAAAGTCTTCTAAAAACTTGCCTTTATAGGCACTTGGTGTCTTACAGACATTTGATTTGATATAAAGGAAGGGGAGATTTAAATTATAGGGAACAGAAATTTAGTCATTAAAATGACTTTCTTCAGTGAATAATAATTATATAGTGGAAGCAGCACTGTTGATTGTTAAAAATCTACTCTTTCTTCTTTCATAGTATTAGTGTTGTGGCTAAACAAAGACTGCTCTGAGTAGCTAGAAAATGTGTTTCCTAGCCTTCCTTGCATCTAGGCATAACCAGGTGCCTCAGTTCTCACTAATGGACTAAGTGGGAATGTTATTTGTCACCCTCAGATCTGGATCTCCAGCCACTGGATGAATATTTCTGTGTATCACTTGCTAGAGTTTGTTGTTGATGGTTGCATTTTTCTTCTCCTAATCTTGTTCCATATTTTATAGAATGCCTTATGTTTTCTGCAACAAAGGTGGATCTATTAGCAGATTTCAGTGATACATAGGTTTTTTTCTATTATAACTTTTTCGATAGTCAATAACATAGATAAGAAATATTGAAAGTATGGACTCAAATCAATATATCTTAACCATAGTTTTACTTTCTAAAACTATGTATCTAAAGTACCAAATAGAAATGTGGCTAATACAAATTGAAAACATTCTGAGAGTTCAATTATGAGAGTTATTTATACATGTATATCACATGATTTATTAAGTCAATTTAAAAATTATATCTTAAAAATAATAGTATTATATATGTAGCATATATCATATATATTGATAAATATGCACAAATGTGATACATGTATGTGTTTATATATAATCTGAAGGAAAGTACATAAAATTTATATTACAAAAAATCAATTATAAGTGTTTCTTATTTTCTTTGATGCTTATCTCTATTTTCAAATGTTTTCAATTAATTTATATTTATGTGAACTGAAAATAATTATATAATTTAGATTTTATTAGCTTATTTGTGGTAAAAATTTTTTATGGATCATCAATATTTATAGATTTACTTCTCTTTCAAAGAATCTAGTTTTAGCAAAAGAGACAAAATGAAAATCAATTTAAATTAAACTAATTAACTTAGGCTATCAGATTGATTAACCTCCTTTTAAAAATTAAAACTCTTCTTAAATACAGAGATTTGCATGAGTAATTCAAAAACAAATTTAAAAAATCTCAGAGGTAGGGGTGAAAAAGGATATTTTGCAAGGACAAAGTTAAAATACTGTCAATTTTATTAAACTTAAATTCATAAATTACTAATGTTACTTTAATTATACTTATATTTTACTTATTCACTAATCTCCAGACTCCTATAGACACTTTTTAAACTTAATCTTCTTCTTACACAGTTCATATTGAGAAGTGTAGGCTTGTCATTTTTAGGCAAACTTAACCAACCAAGTAAAGCCACTAGACCTTGAAGAGCAAATAACAATGAAGAATATGCTAACGGGGAGCAATGATTGAGTCATTACTCCTTGCCATGTAAAAGGCATCAATTAAAAAATCTAAGTACTATAGCAACCAGAATATGAAAGCTAGATGGAAGTAGCTCATGCAATGAAGGACATATGACTGAAAAAAGGTGAAGATGGTCAGCAGGTAAACAAGAAGCAATTTTGGAAAAAAATTTTTTAACTATTTTTTTAGGCCTTTAACATTTTATACATACTTTCTAGCAAAATTCCATAATATATATGAGGCAGGAAAGCAATGTGTTTCTTAATATTAAATGTCCTATCAGGTTTTTAAGCTGTCACCTGCTCCATTCCAGACCAGATGTCCCATATGCCTACAGACAACCTTACCTCTATTAACTGCTGTGTCCTGGATCCATATTCAAAGCCAGGTTGAAATACTAGCAGCTACCCTTCTCACACAATTTTCTTGGTTTGATATTTGACTACAAATAAGTGGAATACGATATGGATTTGGTGATAATGTTATTTGTCTACTTCCCACCTTTACTTCTTCCATACATTGCCAGTAGGTTTAGCTGTTCATGCTGAACAGGTGGATAAAAGGCAGATAAAGTTTGGTAAAAATGGATAAAGATTTGCTTCTCCCTAACCTTATTCTATCAGATCCTATTTCCATGGACTCTGTTGCCTAAACTCATGGTTCTGTGCTGAATACGTGCATGGAATATCTAAAACCCCATACTTAAGTATGTATTTACTCAAAGTTTATTCAGTTTTCACTCAGTAATTTTGTTTTATTATTTGTTATTTATAGATTTTCTGACTCTTTATCTTCCATGTCGTCTGGATACATAGCTCAGGCCTTCAATGAACTGACAACTCACATAGACCCGATTTTCGCTTCTCACTCCTAACTCATAGCACTCTTACCCTCTTAGAGATGAACTTGTTCTAAATGACTGGATCTATGAATTCACAGGTGCACAAAAAAAAAAAAGATGCTGTTGCCTTTTATCAGTTAGGCCAGACTATCTAGCCTTCCTTCCGTGAATGAAAATAGGATGATCTCCTAATTTTAGTTTCCCCTTCCTTATTGATGAACTGGGCACCATTTAATATCAGAAATGATGATTGCATAGAAATCTTCACGCAGAAGCACATACGTGAATCCTTTCTTAATTGGATATTACCCATGGTCTTGTTTTGTGACCACCACCCCGCAACCTTCTACTTGATGATGACTCACCTGTGAATACTGGTCCATTCTCACTTGCCCTCTCATTCATGCTTTAAAATTACTTTAAAGATAATCTGATGTGATTTTTCTGTTTTAAACACTGTCACCAAGTAGTGGTAGTAAATCAAATTCAGAATTTTTTGGCTCTTCTAAGATTCACAGAATAATAAAACCTTTGTCTTTTTATACTTCTAAATCCCATCTCTCTTTGGTAGGCCATACCATCTCCCTTTTCAACTTTCTATATATAATATAAACTCTTTTGTACTTTGAGCCAACATCTGATTCACTTTTGCCTAAGTATGAAATAGAAAGTACTAGTGTTCAGAGTTTGAAAGGATGTATGATGGTTTTAAAGCATGGTGAGAACTGTATTCGTTTCCCTTGAATCTGGATGGGCTCTTTGACAGCTTCAAACAATAGATTATGCAGAAGTGACATTCTTTGATTTCCAAGGCTGATCATAAAAGGCCATGAAGTTTCTTCCCTGTCCATCAGAGAATTCACTCTTGAAGCTGAGAGCTGCCATGTTTGAAGTTTGGCTACCCTGAGGCCACTACACTGGAGAGGCCACATATAGCTGCCATGGATGACAGTATAGTTGAATTCTCTTTTTGCCATGCAAGCCCAGGCATCGGACTGATTAGCAAATAAACTTTCTTGGAAATGACTCCTCTAACCCACTAGTATTCTATCACTCATCCATTTGAGGCATCCTGAGCTATTATAGTTATCTGTTGTGGATCAAATGTTTGTGGCCCCCCAAAATCCATATGTTAAAATCAATGTGATGGTATTTTTGAAGTTGAGGTCTTTAGGAAGTAATTAAGTAATGGGATTAGTGTCCTCATAAGAAATGGCCAAAGAGGTAGTTTTGCTTTCTGCCATATGAGGATACAATGAGAAGTTAGCTGATCACAACCCGAAAGAGGGATCTGACCAAGCTGACACTTTGATCTCAGACTTCCAGCCTTCATAACTATGAGAAATAAATTTCTGTTGTTACAAGCCACTCAGTTTATAGCATTTTGTTATAGCAGTGCAGATTGACTTAGACATCATCCTAGCTGATGTTATGGGGAAGAGAAGGGCCATTCTTGCTTCTTGCTGTGCTTTGTGTTTTAAAATCCTGGCCCACAGAATTCATGAGCATAATAAAATGTCTGTTGTCTTATATAACTAAATTTTGAGGTAGCTTATTATGCTTTAGTAGATAAATGGAATAGGTAAATAGGTAAATACTCCTAGATAAATAGGAGAGTATTGCAAATCTTATTTGCTCATCTCTTTTACAAAAGATAAAATTAATATTTATCTAAAGCTTTCACAATTACTTGACTATCCCTCATATGATGGTTTGGTTTTTATTACCAAACCATTTTTGCTAATTATTTTTCTACTTGTTCAAGAATGATGTCTGATGAATGACAAGTAAAATGGTGGGCTGTCACCTTCTTTTTCTGACCCCTTCACCTCAGCTGATGTAGATTAGGATTGGAGTTCCTTTTTAGGCAGCCGTATTGCTATTCAACTAACTGAAGAGTAAATTAAAAGTCACTGGGCCTGTTATAACACCTGCTGACTCCTCTTTTTACCCTATTAAATGTCTTATTAGTTCTAAGTAATTATTTCAGCCGGTTAAAATATTTTTTGAATTATGATACTTTCAAAAAATATATTCAACAAATTGAAAGCTTGCTGTTACCTTCACATTAAAAATAATATCACAAAGTTTTCCATTTCTTCATTTTAACAGCTCTCTGTTTGCTCTTTATAGTTAGTCATGAATTTTACATCTTATTTACATAAGAAAAAAAAATCTTGGAATACAAGCGTGAGCAGCAACTGAACCGGCATGTAAGCAGATAATTGGAAATCTGTAACTGAAACCTCTTACATTTCATTTCTTATGTGCAGCAACATAATGAGGAAGGCATTATTACAGATAGAGGAATTGAAGCTCATAGAGATTAACTGAATGCAGAAAGGCTAGGATTTAAACACAAATGTGTCTCTCTCCCATATCTCTGCCCTCTCCTCTATACCACAGCACTAGAAACAGGACACTCAGAAGATAGCAGTCATGACTATGCACAGCAGCTCAGTCACTAAATCCAGACCTACCAAAAGTAATTGACTGGTGCACTCGCTGGTATTTGGCTGAACATTTTTTCTGGGAAACTGTTAAGAAGATTGAGAACAAAAGTTATTTTCAGTCATGGCAACAAAGCTAAACACATTTTATAAAAATAACTCAGAAGGATTTGCTCCAGGAAAATATATTTGGCAAGAAAACAAACTCATCTTAAAGAACAATGTACTATTTACTTATGAAAGAATGACTTTGAAAAATGATAAGGATAAGAAGTTAATGCAAAAGCAACTTAAATCCTGTTGATGATATACTGTAGTGTGTGGTGAAGTAGATATATTACTCAGGCCATGAATATTAGCATAGTCTTGGAAATAAGACATATAACCATTAAGTGTTAAAAATAATTATCCCCATTTTCCAACTTACTTTTTATTTTGCATCCTTGATATTGATTAATTAAATCCCCACTCACCTAGTTGCTAAGAAAAAACACATCCATAAACCTCAATTTCTCCATCTCTTCTCTTTATCTATTTAACTAGTTACCAAATAATTTTGATTTTACTTCTAAAATACTCAAATGTATTGCCTTTTTTCCAATCTCACTTCTACTGTCTTAAATCGGGCCAGTTTTATATCTTCCCTAACAGTCATGATCCTAAATGTTCTTTTTCCTATTTCTTTTCATTTCAATCTAGGTTCCAAGCTGACATGATAATTTTTGGAAATAAAATCCCAATCACTCACTCTAACATTTATTGAAACTTTACGATGCGTCATTTGCCATGCACATGCTGATATAAAAGTGAATAAGATCTGGTTCTCACCCTCTAAAAGCTAATAATGGCTATTCAGAGGAATATGCTATTACAATGTGAAAGTTAACAATGTAGAGGCAAGTATAGGATGACATGGGAACATGTAGAAATGAAATGGGATATATTTTGGTTAGAGTTGACCCTGTTTAAATTCTAAATGATGCCTTTACACTGACTTTCAGCTACAGAATACAATCCAAATTTCTTAATAGTTTGCAGCTTTTTCATAGTAAGTGGTAGCCTGTGAGATCTGTACTTAAGATCTAGTATAGGTCAATAAAAAGTACTTTTTTTTTCAATATATTCGTCTACAAATAATTTAAACTAAAGGCACTGATTCCGTTAGAAGCAACACCTCACTGTTTCACTTAATTTTTTAACTTCTCAATTTTAAATGCTAGAGGGAAAGTCTTAGGTCAGTCTCACAATTTTCAAAAGTGACAGTTTAAGGTTCATACATGGCTTGACTCATTTTCCCAAGGTCAATGATCTCAGTGTGGTTCAATTTATTGTATGTGACATTTATAGACAAGACCTTTAATGTCCCTAAGACAAGGAAGTGCCTCTATTTTTAAAGGTTATATGGCATTCCTTTTCATTCTGAATTTCCTATTTTTTTAATATTAATTCATGTTCACATTGAGATTGTGCTTTTGCTTCTTTTGACAATTTTATCATAATGTACAGTTGACCCTTGAACAACATGAGTTTGAACTACACTGGTCCACTTACAGGCAGATTTTCTTTTCAATAAGTATTCTAAATAAATTTTTTTCTTTCTTATGATTTTTTTAAATATTTTTTTTATTTAGTTCACTTTATTGTGAGAATACAGCATACAATACATATGACATACAAAATATATGTTGATTGACTGTCTATGTTATCAGTAAGACTTCTGGTCAAACAGTAGGCTATTAGCCTTTTAATTTGGGGGACAGTCAAAGTTATATATAGATTTTTTGCCTGCATAAGAGTATCGGTGCCCCTAATAGTAACATTGTTCAAGGGTAAACTGTAAATCTTTTCATTAGTTAAAAAGAAAGAAAGAATGACATCATAGGAAAGGCTCTTAAGAAAAAAAGATCATTTTGACCCAATCTACAACTCAACTGAAGGTCACAGCAGCTGTCCAAAAGGGACATGGACTGTGGTGGTAGACACATTTCTTGCCTCTATTTGCTAGCCTTGCAACCAATATGCTTTCTACTTGTCCTAAGATTCTGTTTCCTTATCTGAACAATGGGAATAATAATGCAGCCCAGCTCTGACAATTGTGTAGATTTCTTGAAATTTAACATTGTTAGACCACTGGAGTATATGTATCCTCCAACATAAAATGGAATAAAGCATAAAAGAAAATATATAAGTACTACCTTCTTATCTTAGTGTTTCTATACATAAGTGACCAATATGTTATTAGATATTTTTCAAAGCCATTTGCAAACAGGAATAATGTTTGCATTTATTTTCCTCAGTTTGGATTTGTTAGGACTTCATATGAGTTCACAGGAAGAGGAGAGGAGGGTAATGGTGCAGGATGAGATGCTGAGTCATCAACTGAAAAAGTCATTATGTTATGAATAGTGACTTCAAGATACTTGAATCAGAATATGTAACAGTGAAATTAAGCATTTTTTTAATATTTGGACATTTCTGATGGATAGTTAAATCTTCTAGTGTAGATTAGTTAATGACAAGGGAGTGAACCTATATCTCATATAATGATTGCAAATATTAAAAAAGACAGCATATGTGAACTACCTAACATAGTATCTTACACAAGATAGACACTCAATAAAGTTTTGTTTTTACCCTCTTCATTGGCCATAAATGTGGTTTTTGTCTCTTTATCAACAAGTTGTCCTTTACCAATATAGACTATTCAAACATCATTAGAATTTATCTGTAGTTCAAGAATATATTTACATGCAATAGCCACACAATTCACTTCACTTCAAGTTTATAAACACACACTTTCTCAAATAACCCTTATTCTGTGTATATGTGTGTGCACGTGTGCACACGTGTGTGTTTGTGATTGTTTTGCCTCAGGCTGGCCTGGGATTACATCCATCATAGATTTAATTTCAACAGGGGCATTATATACATAGCTTTAGCATTTTATTAAATAAGAATAGTTGTTTTACCACAAACAGTAGAATTCAGTATGCTAGAGTTTTCTATTAACAGAATTGTACAGATAACATTGCCTTGGTTTACATAATAGTTCCGCAGATGTTCATTGGACAAGTGCAACAGTGAATACACTAAATAAAAAATACTGAAATCTTCATATGTGTTTAAATAAATGGAAACACAGAAAGGCAACTAATACTGTGGTTGCCAATCTGTGTCCCCTCAAGTTGCCCATGTGGTGAGCTTTTTCCTATCAAACCTTTGATAGGTCAGTGAGAGTAAGACATGAAGGTACATAGCTGCCTGCTCTGTTATGCTCAATGTTCCTGAGGGTTTCTATAGGCTCTGGTGGCCCTGGGCCATACTTAGTAGTGAACAGGTGACAGAATCATCTTAGGTCTTCTTCTATCAGAGTTCATTAGACTTAATACATCCTTTTGTCTCTTCTTTCTCCAGTATTTCTTTTAGAATCTGACAGAATCTTGGTCATTAGGTTGGGAGAGTGCCCTCTTAGTCTTTTTTTTTCCACTCTTTCCTGCTTTATCAATACCTGATTAATGATTAGATAGCCTTTAACTTCCTTTCTTCTGTTTCGATACTCTATTCACTCAAATCAGACCTGATCCTTTTGTCCCACCAATGCACATTAGTATGAATCAAGTGTGAGTTTATCATTCTTCTTTGTATTTGGTCTTAGTAACATTGTCTCAATCTGTTTTTCCTAGATCCTCATTTCTGATTCTAGATTTTTTCTCATCTCCCTGGTGGGAGGTTCAAGTGTGCTATGAAGGCACAGTTGTCCCATTTCTGACAATTGTGGATATTCTCACCTGAAGATGTTTAATAAAAATAAGTCTAAGTCAGAATTAGTGAAGCAATCCAAATATATTGGCAAATTTTTCATGTAGTAATCTACCTGATAAATTATGTCCAATTATATTTGTTTTAAATACAAATAGGAATGCTCATGTAGTTGGCTATCTACTTGACATGTATGCACCATCATTGCAGGGGAATTTTAACGTTGTTGTCTTTTGTCTCTCAAATAATATGTTCAGTATTCACCATCCGAACATTTATTGACTACCTACAATGTGCAAAGCAAGGTGCTTCTTAGTGCTCTTTGTAGTTTATGGGCCAAAGACTAAGTACTGTGGATTTTATTTCTATTTTACTTTTATTTATTTGCCTATGAAATTGTCTTCCTCACTAACTGCTTAAATAAAATAGCAACAATTTTGATGATGCTATTCACTGAAACATTCTCAGGTCCTAAAATGGGCATGAACATAGTAGGTATTTACAAAATGTTTGTTCAGTTAATGACTATGTTATATTGACTAATAGTAAGTTCAAAGATGGGGAAAATCTCCAGGTCTAAATTATCAAACCTAAGTCCAAATTGTCAAGACCCTCATTTCTGAAGACCTTCAAATGGCTAAGTAAAAGGTCTAAAACCTTAAACATACTTAGTGCTTGGAAGAAAAAAATTCCCTAGTTTGCCTCCAGATACCCTCAGGGAATCTTTCAGATTCAGGAGGGATACTGGGTTTCTGTGCATTCAAGGGAGTAGGGCACTATGAAAACTGCATCCATTTTATAGAGAATAGATGCACATTGAGCTCCTAATTAAAAATGCTTAATCTAAAGAAGAAGATACAAACCTTTCTTATAGACTCACAAATAATACATGTAGATATCACCAACAACAACCTCCTTGAGAGCGGGTTGCATTTAGTTTCACTTCCAAAGAGTAGAATACAGAATAATAAAAACAGTGATGTACAGTAGAAGAAAAGTGGAACTCATCAGCTTAATTAAATGTTCCACTGTGAGCCAGTGGCAAGTCATGTTGATATCATGTATCCCCTGATATACCATGATGAGAAGAAGGCTAACTTCATGTTTGTTGTATTCTTCTTCAAAGCTTAAAACTACAGTTTAATCATGACCAAAATAACAGACTAACTCAAATTGAGGAACATTTTACAAAATACTAACCAGTACTCCTCAACACTACAGAAATCATGAAAAACAAAGAAAATCTGAGACATTGTCAGTGTTTTTTAATTTTTAATTTTAAAACTATGGACTGCTAATTTAAAATATTTTGTTGTGTATTTGTAATACTTCAACAGGAGCTTGAGATATATAGATTTTTTTTTCTCTGACACTCTGGAATAAAGATTAGTATAATACTGCCCCAAGACTATATTTTCTTCTGGGAGGACATAAAAGTTGACAACTCTGAAAAACTGTTGCATTTAATACAATTATTTATATAAAATTAAGAGATATTCATTTTTACTTTTGTTTTATCATGACACACATCAATGAAGACTTTTAAAAGGAATATTATAGAGAATAAGAACTTTCTTAGGAATATTACAGTGATCCTTAGCTATTAAATATTTGAATTTATCATAATTTAAAAATATGTCATTCAAAGAAGTCTTTATTTTTGTCTTAGACAATTTCAAAAGGTTTTGCATAATGTTTTTTTCTCATATTTATTGACTTCCACATTCCTCATGCACAAATGTCATTTAGGGCATACTTGAGAGTGAAATCTGTTTTCTGTGTGCCCTAAAGAAATGAGCATGCTGTGGGGGTGGGGAATAACAACTATATGATGAAGTGTAAGCAGACTTTCCCACCTTGTTAAGATCAGTGGAATGTTACTGTGACCATAGCTTTATTACAGAGCAAACTCATCTTTTGATTCCTTCTGCAGATCTTTTTTCACAGTCTGCCATCTGACATGTTCTGTTCAATCTAAGGGAAAACCAAAAAAGATGACATTTTAGTTACTTGAGTTTATCTACCTGCAGCTCAGTGATGCAATATCACAATGCCTTGCCCAGCACACAACTAGCTTATATTCCTAAGGACCAAAATAACCACAGAAAAATATTTTTTCATATTTCAACAAAAGCGATGCTAGTAAAATATAAACTAAAAACTACCTTCTACAGGGTCATCTTGTCACTTAAAGAGTCTCAAAAAGTCCTTAAAAGTAAAAATATTGTCAAATATTTGTTTCTTTTTTTCCCATAAAATGATTAAGATAGCAATATTTTCTCTTTCCTCCCCTTATTTTTTAAGTAGCATTTTTTTAACGTTGTGATACTTGAAAGAAGTTGTAAGAATTAGATACCATTTTTAAAAATCTGCAAAATAGTATGGAAAACCTGAATATTCTAGAAATAAATAAAGATCTTTAAAACACTTAAAAGACAGATAAAATTATTTTATAGCTTTCCAAAATTATCAATCATAAAATCACTTTAACTAAATTATATTATTGACTATCTTGATTTCTATCAAATTGCTTGTAGCCAAATCATTTCTAGCTAAATGATATAATATTTAACAAAATAATAAAAGGCAATGAATGAGAAATTTAAGAACTTCATTTTATAAAGATGTATAAAAGTCTGATTTTTAATAGAAGCAATATCTCACTGGTTAGATATTTTAAAATATATTGACTTGATTAATTTGAGATCAAAGTAAAGATATCTCATAAAGAGTAAGAATATAAAAATTAATTTTATAAATATAAAGAGGATAGATTTGGTAAATCTCTGGGATTTGCTCATAGATTCATGAAAATATTACATTCTGGTTTATTGTGGCAGGCTTCTAATCAATTTCCTGCTGCTACCTTTACCCCTATGTTGAATTCTTAATCAGGCTTTTGGTTCTCAACCTTGGGAATTTTGCAGGTGAAATCTGAAATTAGCCCTTATACAAAGAGCCCAACCTGAGACTGAAGAAAGAGACAGACCACTCCAGATTGATTAGTACATGTTTAATAAGCAAGGGAACTTATATAAGAGGCTTGTCTTGGGTAGTCACAAAATGAATTGATTTCCGCACCTGCAAACCAGAATCTTAAATGTTTATGTAGAGGCCTTAACTGGATTCAGTCAGTATATAGTTCAGATGGGTCTCAACCATACTTTACCTCTCAAGGTTGCTACCTTGAAAAAGCTCTGGCTATGGGAACAATGGGTGAAATGTATAATCTAAGGACAGGGAAGGGGTGAGGACCTGATCTATGCTTAATCAAGGCCTCTGCTTTTCTGTCCTTCATGCTTTATTTCATCTTCCAGGCATATTGCCCTTAATTGGTCAGAATTTTGTTCAAATGGTTCCCATCAAAGAGGTCCTTCTATCTGAATAAGACTGCCTTGTATACCATCACCCCTCCATCATTCTTGTCCATTTTACCCTTGTGTATTACCTTCAGAGTCCTTAACAGGATTTGAAATTACATGATTATTTTTCACTTATTTATAGTCTGTCTCTTCTGTTAGAAAGTAAGCTCTGTGAAGGTAGGAAAATTGTCTAGATTTGTATCTCTATTACAAGATGATGTCGGACATATAATAGATGTTAAAATATATATCTGTTTAGTGTTTTGCTGAATAAACACTTATAAAAGGAAAAAAGGGAAGAAACATAAAAAAATAATAAAATTTAATTTTCTTGAGATTAAAAAGGCTTGCATCTTTAGTTATAAGCAAGATAATCCTAACTCTGGTAGCTTACACCACTAAAAGATTTATTTTCTACTGTAACATGAAGTCCAGAGCAGATAACCACAAGCTGCTGAAGCTTGTTTGAAGATAGCTATTGCAACTCCATGTATTAAGTCTGTATTTCAGGCAGAAAGAATAAGAAGACCCAAAGTGAAAAGCATGTGCAAGATGATTTGTCTCTAATTATAAGAAAGATAATAACATTCCTGCAAGTCTTATTCAGTACGCTTTTGTTAACATCTCATTTGCCATAACTATGTCACTCTGTCACAGGACCTCTACTATTTTCAAGACAGCTTTTAAAATTAAGTTTTTAAATTGAGTTTATGCTCCCTCAAATAAAATCTATTTCTATTTTATTATTAATAAAGAAGAAGTTGGATATTGAGTAGACAACCAGCAGAGTTGGCCACACAAGTGTTGACTTGCTCTATTTTTAAATAATCCCAAATTTGAGCAAATGAGGACTGAGGTACTATCACAGGTTACATTAAATGGGGAATGTGAGTATATTTAAAAGTCAAGGTTCAAGAGATTTGACTTTTGATCTCACTTCTGACAATCACTTGACCTAGGAATGTGAGAGTTGTCACCTAACAGTTGTGAGCATCAAAAGTTTTATCTGCCAAATGGTGATGATATATTTTCTTATGCCTTGCTAAGTTTATAAACTTATGAGAATCAACTGATCTACTAAGTACCAAGTCACTTGAAAATGTATTAGGTCAATCATAACTATACATATTTTATTTTCCCCTTTCATTTGGAATAAACGCAATTTTCCCCCCGTATTATACCGTCCATGGAGCAAGTGCCAGAATTGTCATATAGGTAAAAGTTAATTATAAAATGTTCATTTTACTTTAATAGTAACCTCTTTTGAATGCAGAAATGTTCTAATTACTTATTAAATCCATTTAATATGGCAGGGCATTTTAAATAACCAGCACATATAAAAATAAGATAACACCTTAAAACTCTTAGCTTATATTCTAGTGGTCCTTAGTTTTATGTATGTCAAAGCAACAAAATCTTAATTATGTGACATAATGAGACAAAATATCTTCATCAACTTCTGTGTAGTGATTGACTGTATGTTGGTATTATCAGTGGCAAGATTAATATATTTTGCCTAATTAAGATAAGAATGTTGTTTCTTTGCATATTTCACTAGTAGAAAATTTATTGATGTTGCATCAGAAATCCATGCCAGCTAGCCTGTGCATAAATTTTAAGATTCATGAATAAAAACAGATCAATGAGCTCTATGTGTCGAAACAATAGTGTTTTGCCTCAAAGCAGAACATTCTCCAATTTAGTCTTCTCTGCAATAAAATGATTTCTCCCTGACTATATTTGAGCTTAGGTTTTAATGGTAATTCTTCTAAAATTCATTCCAAATGTGTTTTCATAATATTAAGGCTCATTTACTGAAGACATCACCCTCCATAGGATATTACTTAGCATTCGAAATTGTACAATTTTTATTACTCCAAGTTTTCTTTCGAATTAGTCATATCTCCACAGCTGTTTTATGTGCATACTAAGATAAGAGACTGCCTTCTGTAATCGATATTCGTTCTCAGTAAAAGTTTTGGCTTGAATTTAAATATCTCTTCCTATCATAAAGCATACACTCTCTGTGAATGTGTAGGCATCTTAAAGCATCTGTTCAAGGGACTAGAAAAGTTGTTTCATGAAGACTGTCCTTCTTACCTTCTACAAAATTTTTTTTTTCAGGCAAATCCTACAAGGTGATACAAGGTATCTATTTGCTTGTTTTAAGAGAGATCAAATAATAGTATCTTTAACAGGATAAAATGTTGTATAATTTTTACATATTTGTAATTAAAAGGCCAAGCTTTCTTGATTTTTCAGAGTAGGTTCTTCACAATTAGGACAGCTATGCACCCAGACTCCTTCTCTTTTATTGTTCTGCGGTTTCTGAAGGTATTCTTTGGCCAGAATGAAAAAATATAGCTTGTAAGCATTCTAGTCAATGGGGAGAAAAAATAAAACTTAAGGCAAACTGTTTTCTTTCAAGAATGTGACCTGGAAGTTGCAAAGATCATTTTACACCTTTGGCCCAAACTTAGTAACAACACCATACCCAACTATAAAAAAGGCTGATATCCCTCTGGCTCTCCACTGTCTATATCTGGGAAGCCATGGACTTGGCTAAAATTGAGCAATCTGTTACCAAAAAGGAGCAGGAGAAGTAGTTATTTTATTTTTTATTGTGTGTGAGTGAGTGTGTGTGTGTGTGTGTGTGTGTGTGAGAGAGAGAGAGAGAGAGAGAGAGAGAGAGAGAGAGAGAGAGAGAAAGAGAGAGAGAGAGAGAATGCATAGAGAATAGATAGGAACTACTTTTTTTAGCATTTTATTTTATTTTATTAGTTGTTTTAAGTATACATTTATTTAGTTTATAAAATGATCTCCTCAATTATTCTATCATCCCTCTGGATCTCCACATAGCTATTATATTACTGCTGACTACATTTTCTGTGCTATGCTCCCCATCCCCATGACCTTCTATCAACTACTAATTTGTACTTATTTAACCCTTTATTCCTTTCAGAGGGAGTAGTTATTAAAGGACAGTTAGTAATCTCGATCACAACAGAGTTATTCACAGCTTAGAATCAGCACTTTTACTATTCATGTTAGATTGATTTCAGGCACCTTTGTGTAAAAAGGCTCATTCATTTGGAGGATTTATAAAGGTCAGGAAATTGCTGAATTAAAAGTAAAATAATACTGTATAATCAGCTATATACCACTTATAAAAATAATTAACCCTAGGAAAAGTTTGTTAAAATATGAGTCTAATTATAGTGTTGTCCAGATGTTAAATATTAATTTCTCCACACAAACTTATCATTTAGACAGGAAAGGGTAAGAGAAATCTATCTGTCCTTGCTTCTCAATCATCACCCAGGTTTTGTTTGTGTAATGCATCCCTGAGTTTCAGTGATGCAGCCATTTCCTTATTCCATGATGGTTTATATATTACTAACTCAAATTGATCTTTCTACTTCCTTAAATAAAGATTGATATTTAATCAAAAAACATTTTAACTCATTCTATCTTTATTACCTAAAGTTCATATCTTGGAATATGGAATATTTATGAACTGCATTTGTGTATTTACCATTATTTTGGTTACACATAGCTAACAAAGATATGAGTACAAACTCAAGGACTTCCAGAAGTCTAGCTGTCTTCTACTGCATATCACAATAGTTTTTTCTTTTCTTTTCTTTTTTCTTTCTTTCTTTTTTTTTTTTTTTTTTTTTTTTTTTTTTTTTTTTTTTTTTTTTTTTTTTTTTTTTTTTTTTTTTTTTTTTTTTTTTTTTTTTTTTTTTTTTTTTTTTTTTTTTTTTTTTTTTTTTTTTTTTTTTTTTTTTTTTTTTTTTTTTTTTTTTTTTTTTTTTTTTTTTTTTTTAGGCAAACACATTTACAACAAATTCAGAAGGATGAAACAACTTCAGGCTTGGGAGATATCTGGAAATCTTTTCTTGTTACTTTGCAATCCTTTTAATTGATATTTCTCATATCTCAGCAACAGAGTAGAAAAATATTTTATTTGTATTTCATACCATTGTGATGACTAATGGGTGTTATATT
Source organism: Macroglossus sobrinus (assembly GCA_004027375.1). Taxonomy (NCBI): domain Eukaryota; kingdom Metazoa; phylum Chordata; class Mammalia; order Chiroptera; family Pteropodidae; genus Macroglossus; species Macroglossus sobrinus. Next base: position 156,155 of record PVKZ01002094.1, read on the forward strand.
CTGAAATAATTTATTACAGAAGTATAATGATTTTAGAGGGAAATAAATCACTCTTAACATACAGAGAGGTAGTCATACACACAAACATTATATACCACAGCATTGCTACAACTTAATGGAAGAAGAAATGATGGACACAAGATATTTAGAAAATTTGAGATAAAATAAAATATATTTCTGAGTCTCTGGGAATTGTCAAAAAAGTTGGAAATATTTTGAGAATCCCTTCATTATAGTGAACCCTTAGGATGTATACATAATGACTATAACCTGAAGAATGTTCAATAATTGTCTTCTATACCTTAAGATACTAAATTGTACATCTCTGAGACCTTTAGATTTGCTTCTGGAAAATACATAATCCCCCATCTAAAGAAAAGAACAATTCAAAAAAGTAGCCTGTGAACCAGGTAGCTCAGTTGGTCACATTTTCAAAAGTCAAAAATGCTTTAACTCTTTAATGTGGTAGAAACAATGGCAAAATATGAGTAGAATTTGGAGCAGACAAGGTATGTTGGACAAGAACTTGTAGCAGACACTAGGGCATTTGTGGAAATACTGTGCAATATAGCCAAGTTTGGATCAAATTATTCATGAGGCCCTTATGCTCCAGTGATTAGCAAGCATAAAATGCAGAAAAAATGCTTATTTGAAACATTATTTAGATGATTTTTTATCATGTCATTGTGTATTATGGCCCCTTGAAATTCAACATGTTATGGTATCTCAGAGAATAACACTCACATTTCATCCCTTCTGTATGTACTCCAGCCACTGATTATCTTCTCTAGATTTAGAAAAACAGCTGTGATACTTTTCTCGACAAACAAGATTAAAATCCCCAGAGATTTTTGTCATTTCCATCGACTTCTGTGCTCTTAAACTTGCTTATTTGTTACATCAACTGAAACTCCCTGCCATTCGTTGAAACTTTGAGTACTACTTCATTGTTCCAATTATTTTTAAATGAAAATGTCTCACTTCCTACAGATTACACACTTCCATGTTTCATATTCATTGCAGCACATTTCTTTATAAAGTTGATAAACAATTTTGAACTCTAAATTATGCCTTGCATGTCACAGAGCTGCAGCTGTAAGCTGCAGCATTAAAAAATGAGCTGAGAGCCTTTATCAGAACAAACAAGGTCATCATCAGATAACTGCTAAGATGAGGTTTGTTTTTATCACTTGCTAATTGCTGTATCTGTTGGGTTGAAGGGAAAATCTAAAATGCCATTTTTAGAGAGCTTCACAGCCAACACAGGATTATAGCTAGTGGGCCCTTGTTTCTTTCAATAGGGAATGAAGGCAAATTTATGCATTTGTTCTAGGTGTATTGCGCACCTATTATTCATTTACCAGTCATTGTTCTATAAACTAGGGATATAGATAAGAATAAACTATAGTCCCTGATTGTAAAGAGTTTATTTAGAAAAATAGACAAGCATAAGTTGTGAATGAATGAAAGTATATTTGTAAATATCAAGCCTTTAAGGGGAAGAGATGAGGTAATCACTTTTCGTCATTAATTGGTTATCTATAATATTAAGAAATTTGCCAAAGATATCACCAAAGAAAGTTCCATTGTATTTTATTTGTAGTACTCACTAAGGGGCTAGGGAGTAAAAAGAATAAAAAACAAAAGTGTTTATACTAGACATTTAATTCCACCTTTAAGATGAATTTTCCTCCCTTTTCTTGTTATAGTTATTTTATAGAATCTTTCTAAGTCATAACATCGACTGAGGAGCTAGAAAAAGAGCAAATGTTTTTCACAGGCTCTGTAATGTATATGTCTACATAAAGCATTTGAGAGCCTCACTTATCCCCTTCAAAAAGAGTTTCCTTTCCTTCTCACCGTAGCTATTTTTACAAAAGCTTTGATTTACATAATAAAACAATTGGAATCAGATTACATTAAAACCAACACATATAATGTGTCATATATAATGAATTTAGTGACTCTTAAGCCAAACAACATTTGATTCAACAAATTTTATTTGAATATGCTTCTGGTATTTGTTTAATGGCACTTTTAAACTATACATAAGAAATATCATTTAATTATTCTCTCACTTCTAATTTCATGTTAGGTCTTTTCTTCTTGTGGAAAATACACTGCTTTCTTCCCTGTGGACATTTTTGAGCAAACATGATAAATCAACAAAATACTTTTTGTTGGGTTTGGGGGAGGTGATATGATCCGCCTTATTATGTGTCCCTTGGGAAATTCTAGTAGGCTTCAATTGATGAGTGCTGTAAACAGAAGGCTTGGTGTTGGCCAATGTAGTTGGAGAAGTAGACCTTTGACTGTTATCAAGCCCAGTGTTATCTTCCATATGGAAGGTGTAATAAAGGGGAATGGGCAATTCTGAAGAAGATAGGTCTCTACTAAGAGAAGGCATTTACTTCTGCTCTACTGATTGCTCAGCCAAAAAATGAACAAAATGATATATTTTTTTTCCAATTTATATTTTATTGTTACTTTTTTCCCCCTGGGGATTATATTTGCTGCAACTAGTACTTTTAAAGAGAATTTTCCAATAGAACTGTTTTATTTTGTTTGTTTATTTATTTACTTATTAACTTTTTGACCCACTTCACCCAGTTTTCCCACTGCCACTCCTACCACTGGAAAGCAACAATATTTTCTCTATATTTATAAGCTTGTTTTCTTTTGTTTTAGATTTTCCAGAAGAGAAGTATGGTATTTACCTTTTTTTATTTGACCTGTTTCACTTAATATAATACCTTTGAGGTCCATCCATATGGTCTCAAATGATATGATTTCATTATTGTTTATGGCTAAATAACATTCTGTTGTATGTATACACAACAATTTATTTATTTATCCATCAATGGACACTTAGGTTGTTTTTATAAGTTGGCTATTGCAAATACTGCTGCAATAAAACTTAGATCTTCTCAAGTGAGTGTTTTAAGGTTTCTTTTTTTCTTTTTCTTTTTTTTGATAAATACTCCAGAGTAGAATTGCTGAATTATATGGTAGTTTTATTTTAAATTTTTGAGGAATGCCTTACTATTTTCTATAGTGGCTGCACCAATTTACATTCCCACTAACAGTGCACAGGGTTTTTTTTTTTTTCTCTAAATCTTTACCAACACATTTTATTGCTTTTTTTTTTCTTGATAATAGTCATTATAACAGGTGTGAAGGTATATCTTATTATGGTTTTCATCTACATTTTATTGATTATTAATGATGTTGAGCAACTTTTCAGGCACCTTTTCGTGCACCTGGTGATTATAGTATGTCTTTGGAAAGATATCTGCTCAGATCTTTGGCCCATTTTTAAATAATATTGGTTTTTTTTTTCTTTTTGCTATTGAGATGCATGAGTTTTATATATTTTAGATATTTCTCCTTGTCAGATATATAATTTGCAAATATTTTCTTCCATTTAGTAGATTCCTTTTTTATTTTGTTGATGATTATTTGCTGTGCAGAAGCATTTTATTTTCATGTAGTTACTTGTTTGTTTTTGCTGTTGATGTTTTTACTTTTGGTGTCAGATTCAAAAAAATCATCACCAAGACCTATGTCAAGGAGCTTACTACTTGTTTTCTTCTAGGAATTTTATGATTTCAGATAATAACTTCAAGTCTTTAATCCATTTTGAGTTAACTTTTATGTATTGTATAAAATAGCGATTCAGTTTCATTCTTTTGCATATATTGTATAAAATAGCAATTCAGTTTCATTCTTTTGCATGTGACTCTCCAGTTTTTCCAACATCATTTATTGAAGAGACTGTTCTTTTTTCGGTGTATATTCTTGGCTTCTTTGAAGTAAAATTAATTGACCTTATACATGTAAGTATATTTCTGGGCTTTCTATTCTATTTCATTGATCTAGGTGTCTATTTTTAATTGCCAACATCATACTGTTTTAATTACTATAGCTTTGTAATAAAGTTTAAAATTAGAGAATGTGATGCCTCTAGCCTTCTTCTTCTCAAGATTGTTTTGCCTATTTGGGGTCTTATATGATTCCATGCAAATTTGTTTGTTCTATTTCCTGTGAAAATGACATTAAAATTTTGATAGGGGTTGCATTAATATATAGATTATTTTAGGTAGTATGGAGATTTTAATAATATTAATTCTTCTAATTCATGTGCATGGGATATCTTTTCATTTACTTTGTGTCTTTGTGAATTTCTTTCCTTAATGTCTTATATTTTTCAGTATACATGTCTTTCACCTACTTGGTTAAATTTATTGCCAGGTATTTTATTCTTTTGATGCAATTATACAAGGGATTATTTCCTTAATTTCTATTTATGGTAGTTTGTTTGTAATATATAGAAATTCAGCTAATTTCTGTGTAGTGATTTTGTTTCCTGCAACATTATTGAATTCATTTATTAGCTATAATAGTTTGATGATGGAATCTTTAGGGTTTGCTATTTATAATGTCATGTCATCTGTAAATAGTTACAGTTTTACTTCTTTCTTTCCAATTTGGATGACTTTTCATTATTTTTCTTGCCTAATTACTGTGACTAGGATTTCTAAAACTATGTTGAATAAAATATGAGAATAAAAATTCTTGTCTTGCTCTTAAAGGAAAAGTTTTCCACTTTTACCATTGAGAATTATGTTAGCTATAGGCTTGTCATATATGGACTTTATACATTGAGGTATGTTTCCTCTATACCTGCTTTGTTGAGAGTTTTTACCAAAACTGGATGTTGATAATTGTCAAATATTTTTTTTTGCATCTACTGAGATGATCATATGATTTTTATTCTGCATTTTGTTAATGTGGTACATACATTGCAAATATTAAACTAGCCTTGTATTCCTGAAATTAATCCCACTTGATCATAGTGTATGATTCTTTTAATGTATTTTTGAATTCCATTTTCTAATGTTTTGTTGGGGATTTTGCATCTATGTCCATTAGGGATATTGGTCTGTAATTTTCTTTTCTCATGGTGTCTTTGTCCAGGTAGTGCTGACATCATAAAATAAGTTTGGATGAGTTTTCTCCTCTTCTATTTCTTGAAAGCATTTGAGAATGATTGATATTAATTATTCTCTTAATGTTTAGCAGAATTCACCAGTAAAGCTGTCTGGTTGACTTTTGTTCATTGAAAGGTTTCTGATTACTGATTTAATCTTCTTACTGTTACTCTTCAGATTTTCTATCTTAATGAGTTGGTCTTGGTAGATTGCATGTTTCTAGAAATTTATCTATTTCATATAGTTTGTCAAATTTGTTGGCATATAATTGTTGATAGCAGTCTCTTGTGATGCTTTGTATTTTTTGGAATCATTTGTAATATCTTCTCTTTCATTTCTGATTTTATTTATTTGACTCGTCTCTTTTTTTTGTATTTGTGAATGTAGCTAAATATTTGTCAATTTTATCACTTAAAAAAAAACAGCTCTTTTATTGTTTTTTTTTTTTGTATTTTTAGCCCCTATTTCATGTACTTATACTCCAATCTTTACTTCCTTCCTTATACTAACTTACAGTTTCATTTCATTTCAAATGATATTCAAACCATAAGATTCTGGGAAAAATTTTACTTAAATGAGATAAAATGCTCTAAATCACCATTATTTGGTGGATTAATATTTAAAAGATATGCATAAATACTTATATTAGAATTTAAGCAAATGTGCTAATATTTCAAACATATAGAACAATATTCTACCAGTTAGCAAATAAGTATTTTAAAGTTATGAAATATTGAATCTAACACATTATTTAACTTATTTACCTTATCACAACTCTGTGTGTGTGTGTGTGTGTGTGTATATGTGTTTGCCCATTCACTCATAAACTTAAATGCAGTATATTAAGATAATTTGATCTTTATTTTAAGTATCAGGAGGATAAGAATGTCTTCCATTTTTTTTCTATTACTTCTAGAGGTGGAAGAGCTCTCAAGAAAGAAGAAGGAGGCAGTAATTTCACATAGTCTTTCCTGATCATGTAATTACTATCTAATAATTATCAAGTAAGACTACTTTACATTCAGCCTTGAGGAGGAGTCATTTTAGGAGAAGCAAAGAAGAGATCTTTATATCCATAACTTTAAACACAGCCAATTGCTAGTCCTGTGGATTTTCTTCTCCCTATATTTATTGACACAATCCTTCTTCCATTCTTACCTCTTTGAAGCTGAAACGATTAGATTTTTATTATAATAATCAGGCCTATAAACTCACTTTTTCCTCATCTCCATTTAATCTCCCCCTGCCACATATTTCTTTTCCAACTTAATTACTTCCTTTTGTGAGATTTTCATTGATTATCAGTTTTCATAAAACCTCTTTCCAGTTCCTATATGGCTCTACACAAAATGCCTGACTAAACCCTGTCATTAGTCTAGACACTATGGACTGCCAAACTCAACATACAGGTTGGATCTCAGATACCAGATTATTTTTCATCATTATAAAATTTGCTCTCTTTCTACTTCCTTGAATATCTGCATAAAATGCCAATTGTACCCCTTAACAATCTCAGCTGCGAGCTACCTTGTATTGTATTTTCTGATTGTCCTTGACCAATGTGATGTTATCTTTCACTAACCTGAAATGTTCTAGATTTCTATTAGTAATTAGTATAACTTTAGTAATTATGAATTTTAGCTTTTCCAATTATGTTACACACTTCTTAAGATTGGATTATGATTTTTTTTTACCCTGGAAATACCTAGTATCTACTTAATAAATTATTACAATGTCTACTCTTTTGTTGAGGAGATAATCTCATTAGTAGAATATAAAAAGACAAGCCTTTTTTAACTTTTATATTTTTATGTGTAAAATTCGAGTTTCTTTTTCATAAGCTAAGGAAAAATTAAAGTGTGTAATTAGCCTGCTACACGTAAACATGGTACTGAAGGTAGTAGAGGAAGAAACATAATTGATACAATATTACCTAGAAGAGAAAAAATCTTTCTAGTTTAATACAGCACCTCTTTATTTTTCTGTAAGCATTAAGAGGGTGTAAAATCATGCTCACAGCTATTTCTCTAACACCTAGCACACTGTTAGGCATATTGCTTTTGTTTTGAACACTGATGTTGAATTAATGAATTATCATTCCTTATATATAGTAATTGTGACATTCTCCTTACTTATTAAAAAATAAGTAGCAAATGTATAAGCAGTAAAATTACTTCAGTTTCAAAAGGAAAAATTTTATAAGATAACCTAGAAATCAAATACTCAAACAGTCATCAATTTATTTATTTATTTTTTTAATAACAAAAATTTCTGGTTATTACTTCAGTAACCAGAAAAGGAATTTCCAGAGAAGGGACTGGAAAACCCTAAAGCAATATATTAAGGAAGAACGAGCTAAAACTAGTACTGTTAATCCATCTGATATTATCAGTACTGCCCCAGAAACCTAGTCTATGGCACACACCATTAATAACATTGAGCATAGGTTTTTTTTTTTTCTTGTCAATCAAACTACATAGCTAGCCTTCAGACTGCTGACCAGAAGAATCCCAAAAATATCACCACCAAAACCATGGTGGTTACGATCAGATTTGCGATAGGTTAGTGTGGCTCACCCCAGGTTATGCACACTTGAGCATCTGGGCATCCATATATTAGGAACAGAACTTCCCTCTAGATGGACTCAATCCAATTGTACCAGAAATATGTGATAAATATCACCAGAACTGTGTAGTCATTGTGTTACATTAAAATAGTTACTGATTTGTCAATGACTAGTTGTGCCTCCCAGGTATTGGATAGCCCCAAATGGGACCAAATAGATGTGTGGAATAAATATTTGGCTGTGGCTTTCATTTGGGTGGTTAGGCCAATACACCCTGAATTTGCACTGGGAAAAATCCACCCCATGGTGACAAATATTGCTAACCCACCTCTCTTAGGTGGGCATGTTCTATTTTCCACCTGCACAATCATTTGGCCACTGTTTTGTTCCCTCCACTGACCTGAAAGATGTTATGGCACACACAGCAAACCTTACTAAATTTACCCAATGAGTCTTTAGCTGACAAAGCCTGTCTTTACTGAACACTGAAATATCTCTAATGCGAAAAACTGTTCCCCAAAATAGGATGATCTTGGACATTATTACTGTTCCACAAAGAGGCACCTATGCCATTATCCAAACAGAATGTTGTGCGTTCATACCTGATGAGTTTGCTAATGTATCATTTTTATTAAATCACATGAGAACTGAAATGGACACTGAGTGATTCAACCTCTAGACTAGGGGACTTAAATCAATGGCTCGGATCATAGGGTTTTTGGTGGAAAAATTGTTACTCAGTCTGAGAATCATTATCTTGATTTGTGTGTCTTCTTGCATGTGCCTCTCTTGCTACTGTGGTATCTGCTTCCAATACAGCCAGATAGCCACCAATTGAGCTACCCCCATGCTGGTAAAGCCCCCTCTTGACAGCTCAGGCCACAATACTAAAGAGGGGTATACCATTATAAGAGCCAATCATGAGGGCTGGAGGGTTGGGTGAGATCAGGGAGAAGACATGACCACAAGTTTACTTGAGAGCTTAACTAAGACAATTGGAGGCTCCTTATCCACTGCCTGTTCTTGAAACATGTTCCCTTACTACACCCCCACTGAGAGCTGTTTTAAGGATGAAACTTTAAGAGAATAAGAGGTTATTAAGACCATCTAGACTGTATCTGTGACAGACCCCAGTTAACTTTTAAAATTCTGGTGGTGCAGAGATCTACTCATCTTGCAGACACCCATGACAAGCTTCATAAGTAAGTTACCTTGCTTATCAAACTTACCACTTACCAGTCTGGAGTGGTCTTCCTCTTTCTTCAGTCTCTCCTTGCCCTCTGTGAAAGGGGTCAGTTCCAGATTTCACCCAGGAAGCTCCTGAGGTTTCAAATGTACAATGGCCAAGTCCTGTGTGTCTAACCAGACAAAGCGTAATGTTGACAGTTATGTAAAAGCTGGTTCCATAGATTCAGTCCACCTAGTCAGTTCAGGGTACAGTGTCCTGTGGTAGTAGTTCAGAAATAAGGTGGTAGGCAAGTTTTGTACAGCAAAACTCACTGGGATTTAGGCTTGTGTACTAAGGGTCAGGATTAGGAGGATGAGGAAACTGGTCTGAGGAGCAAGAGGAAGAAGCAACCCAGGTATTTGAACAACAAGAATAAAATTCTAAGCATAGTATGGAACTTGAGACAGGAGATATTTATTTTAGTCTAAGCATCCAGAGTCCCTGACTACAGAATGGGGTGAGGGAGCTGGACGGTAGCCAGTTTTCACACAGAAACACAGCACTTTAAAGTCCACTGTGACTTCAAAGTCCAATATTAGGAAGAAGACTATTGAGTCATCAGTTACAATCTTCATATCAAGATTTTGAAATATTTTTGTATCTACCTTCATTTATTATTTTGTATTTCCATCATTGGATTTCAGTTCCAGAGCTATCCCGATTATACTGCTTTTAATTTCCCTTTAAACTTAAAACCAACTCTTTGCTTTTAAGCATGAAAACCTGAAAAAAATACAATTATTATTTTAGTAGCAGTTACCTCTGGGCAACGATCTTGTTTGATTCTCAGCTGGTGGCTCACTGTGCACTGGCTGGGGTGATGAAGAGAGATCATATATGACTGCACCTTCACTCCAGGTAGAGTAGCAGGTGTCTACCCAGAGGGAAGGCTGACTGCAGAGGTCCTAAACACAAGCTACACATGTGGAACTAACAAAACAACATTTCTCAGAGAAACATCTGTGTCCTCCCTCTTTGAATCATGCTAAGGAGATTATTTTCTTTTTCAAAGCCCAAAAATGTCCACCAAAGAAAAAAGAAAATGTAGTCTTGTCTTGTTCTTTTTGCAAATAGCATGTACTTCATGCTCATTCAGCCTAATAGATCACAATGCTAATGATAAAAAGATAGCTCAAAGCAGGTTGATCATCATGAACAATTGTCACAGGCATAGAAGCAAAGTGTTGGGCTGGATGAGTAAAAGCTATACACCTCAGTGGGTCATGCAGAAATTGCATAGACTAAGGATTATAGATCAGTTAATTTATATTTTTCTGTTGAAGAAAGTAGATATAGCATAGTCATGTAATACCATATGTTATCTATAATTAATCTGTGTGGACAATGATTTATTACATGCATGTACTTTCATTGACAAAAATAAAAATTGATAATGAATGCATTAGGCAAGAAGGAGAGACAAAAACACATAATCAGCCACCAATACATACAGATTGTATTTGTCATATTTGTAATTTTTTTAGTGACCTGTACCCTGCTTTTCAAATATCTGTTTGAAGGAAAGAAAAGCTTACTATTAGTTTGGAATCCCATCATTACGAATGTTCCCATTTTAAGAATGTGCACATCTCTGTTTTAATGAATGGTTCAATTAATTGGAAGACCTGCTTTCCTGTATTTAAGTTTTTTAAAAAATTATCCCCTTAATGTGCAGATTTCTTGCCATTACCTCACTCACACATCAAACAGTAGACATTGTTTAGGCAACTTTATAGGATAAACCTGATGCTTTTGAAATATATTCATGGGGGGTTTCATTTCTTTGGGTATTATCCATAGGCCAAGTTTTCATTTGTCCAAGCATATGTATCATATTTAATTTATCTTTTATTAGCATGACAATTTCTAATGAGTAAACTTTTTGTCCTTCATCACATAATTAAATTTTGCAATAGTTGAATATAGTATGTTTATTTATCAGTGGGAGAGGGAAGGCCGAGCTATAGAGGTAATTACATGTAATCTAATTTAACTGAATTGTCAGTGGAGAAAGCTTGAGTACAAAATGTGCTTTAACTTTCTGGAGTGAAGTTGGATACTATAGCTAAATGTATCTGCCCTCCAGATGCTAAAATAGCAAGTTGCAAAACAAGGAAACTTGCATACTCATTTGTGAAAACTAAAACAATATATATAAAATATTGCAAATAGAAGCATTCAATATTTTTCAAACCAGTGCTTTTTATCCTGCATATTAGAAAAATAAGTCAATCTACTGGGGATTTTTGAGTGTTTGTCAAACTATGAAAGGTCTGAGATTTCACCCTATTTGCAAGCTAACAAGTTAGCCTGTCCCAGTTGCATGGATTCTGGCAGAAGTCACAAGACTCATGGGTTAGAGACAAGGACCTTTATTACTCGTGGCCCAGTAAGCAGCAGGAGCCTCATGTTTGCATCAGTTTTCCTTGCTGCTCCAGTCCTGTAGAAACGCAAAGTAGTCTTTGTGAAATTATTCAGTGGGGTTGTATCACAGTGGGGACCCTCAGCTCAGGAAACCCTAATCTTTTTTAATAGACTGCAAGGAAACCTCCCCACTCTTTGTCCTGAAGGGAGACACTATCTTTAATATCCCAACAAGGAAACAAATCTGCTTTCAACCTGGAGGGAGACACTATCTCTGTCTCCCTAGGTTGTTTACTGTACACACATTCTTGTAAAGATATTCCAGAGCAAAATTTGTTACAAGATTTGCAGAAACGGGAGAGACCCATAGTTTTCTACAGCAGTCTTGTGTGTGTGTTTGTGTGTGTGTGTGTGTGTGTGTGTGTGTGTGTGTGTGTGTGTGTGTGTTAAAGTCTTTGCTTTAAGAACTGGGAGATACATGTGTGGCTTTCAATTAAAAGAGTGTTTGTACTGTAATAGTTGGAAAACAAAAGGTTGAAATAAAAAGATACAATTTAGAAAAGATAAGGTAATATATTTTTCTTGAGTGAGCTGAAACTTGAAAATTGCTTGTGAATAAAACACTCCCCACCTTCTGGCTCACAGACTAACACTGGACATATGTCCACACCAATATGTATTTACAACAAAGTCATTAATATACATAAGAGGTTTAGTTTCATTAGTTTTAGTAGGAGATAGAAATATTATGGGGAAGTTAGAAAAGGGATTGAGAGAATAAGAGAGGGATGACTGGGTAATAAATTAACTCTCATGTCCCTTGAACTCTGAGCTCTGGCCACAGTCAGAAATACTTCAGGGCTGAAGTAGCAATGGCAGAACTGAGCAGGGGTGGAGGGTATTTACCCACTGCCCAGATCCCAACTCTGCACTGGCAGCCCACAGGGTGGAATTTACGAGGACATCTGTAGGCAACATCTTTGGAATAAATGTCTCTTCCAATAAGGAGCATTTGAGTTGTTTCTTTATGATACTTCACAGCAGCAGACAGAAAAGAAGAGAAAAAAAGAAGAAAGATGCTCTGTGTGTGTGTGTGTATGTGTGTATGTGTGTGTGTATGAGAGAGACAGAGAGAGAAAGAAGGACAGGGATGAAGAGAGGTTTAATAATTAAAATTGCTAAATGCTTACTGTTCTAATCAATTTACATGTAATATTTTATTTATTGTCTATGAAGTCATTACTTTATAGATAAAAAACAAATTAGGCAAATCAAGGCTAAGCAAGTCGTCCCAGGCTCATATTTTCAGAATTAAAATACTCGTGTTACAAGGAGGAGGACCTAGGGACTATTGAGTTAGCAGATAATTCATTGAGTTAGAGAAATATAAATGAGTGATATAGGGGACAGGAGTTTAGAGAATGGTTAGATAATCCCAGAAACAGAGTGGTCACTGAAGACTGATAAACCAGGTAGAATGGATTATAAGCCTTGTGAAATGATGGAGCAAAAGCACAAAGGTATTAAAGTTCACGGCTTGTGAGGAGAGAACAGTGACCGGTATGATTACAATGGAGGGTTTATTATTCAATTTATTTTTTGTTGAACAGCTATTATGCGTAAGCAAATAAGGCATAATGAAAATAGTACTGAGTGTGCAGGTTGGAGTCAGAAAAAGGAAACCTTCAAGGTGCAAAACAGAACATATGTTACATTTGTTAATTTTTTTTATGCTTGTCTCTTTTGATATTATAAATTTGAGCTTTTCAAGCTTATTTTTATCTCACTTCTAAACATTTTTAATTCTAGTTATTTGCCTTAAAAACTAAAGGTCTTTCTCACTGCTGATTAAAAAAATCAGTAAGCCTAGGAAAATATTTTCTATCCTCAAATTGCAGGTCCTGTTCTGTGTCATAACATCTTGCTTGTACTCGTTATATCTAAAAGAGGTGACTTTTAAGGTACTCGAACTTCATAGAATATTGCTATGTCCTTTGGTCCTAAATTGTAACTTCTAAGAAATTTGAAATTCTGATTTGAAATTATTAAATACTTAGATTGTGCTCATAATAAACTTTTAGTCAATGCCTTTCTTTTCCAGTTTCTTGGACCTCTGCCTCTGGACCAACTAGGGAGAGGCCAATCCTTCGGGAGAAAGTTTCTGAAGACATTTGCTGATGACCCTCCTGAGACAAAGGCAAGGTGAGCCCATCTTTCAGCCTACCCCCTCTGAGCCTGTCAGGCATGCTATGGTGGCATTCGTGTATGGCCCTTTGCAGGTGTAACTTGGACTCTAGCCCTTTTCCACTCCCTCCCCAAGTACTTTCAGTACCTGTTTCCCAAGTTCTCAGCTTTGTAGACCTTGAGGCAACTCACATGAGGCCAGGATCCTCTAGGAGGAGGTCCCTTTGGTGGTTCATCAAAAGCCAGATGCTTTATCTCTTCAAATACTCTGAATTTTCTTCCTGAAGCCAATTGAGAATACATATTAGCTGCCCCTTCTTCTATATTTATGAAGTAAGAAAACACATTTATTCTTAGATTTTCATTCTTAGATTTTCTTTTCTTTAAATAGTCTCTCACATTTAAATTATTGATATTAGGTACCTATAAGAGGAGTTTAAATTAACTAAAAGTAAAATACTAAAGTTTTTTTAATTGTTTATTTTTTTACACATACTGATAGTTTTTTTTAGGAGGTTTAGTAAAAAGTTTAGTAAAAGTTGAAAAGGGAGACACTGGTAATCTCTTGGAAAATGTTGGAAGTGGGCTGATTGTGTAATTTGGTGTTAGTTTTAAAAAAGGGGGTACACTCAGGAAACAATAATATAGGAGAATCACTTGGACTTGAAATCTGATTGTTTAAGGGGTAAGAGACAGAAGAAGAGGAAGGTGAGGAGTTTTGTCTTTAAAATTTTCAAACACTAAGCAAAATAAAGATGAGTGCTTTAGGATTCTGGCGGGCAGTCAGAAGAAGACTTTGACATCACCAAGTCCTGTCTTCATGTTTGGAGCAAATAATTTCTCAATACAAAAATCTAACTATATTACTAAAATTGGTTCTTTTAAGAGATACTCGTAGAAAATATAAATTAAACTGCTCTTTCTTATCTAATATTGTCTTTAGATAAAGTGTATTTTAAGAGACAAAAGGCTCATGATATATTCATTTTGGATTAAGATAATTATAATTAAACATCTGGACTATGTGTCAATTTAAATAACTTTGCTCTGCAAAACCCCATTAGAGAAATAGAAAACTTCAGAACTGTGCACATAGTTGCAAATATCTCAGGAAATTAAATCATCTGTAAATGCATTTAATTGTATAATAATAAAAATATATTTTAATATGCTTCAAGTTTAAATGATCTAACATGTTTCCAATAGAATGGAGTCCATTTTTCCTTTTGCTACTTTGGCAAGGCAATCACATTTTTACATCTATTGGACAGAAACACATTTTCGGTTAAACAGTTGTAGCTATGAAATGCTAATTTTGTTCACATGCATGAATTACTCCAAAATGGTATATATGGCTTTGCAGTTGTAAAGGCTGAATTTAAAATTGTGTGGTAGTTTAAAAGTATCACTATAAAAACTAGGTTAGATGTTCACACATGAATGAAAAGCAAGACTTAAAATTATGATGCAAATTTGTTAAAATTTGTTTTTATATTTTTGTATGTACTAGGATGAAAGCTGTGTGATAGTGGGGCCTATGTATGTGTTTGTTTGTTTAATTCTGTAGTCTCAGTGCCCAGAGCAGATCCTGACACAACAATTATCAGTAGGATATATAATTTTAATATATGTATATAATACACATACATGCATATGTGCATATGTGTATCTATAAGCATATACCTATAAAACATTTATATATGTGTATATACACCCCCAAAAATCTTAAAAATGTATATTATTAGATGTGAAATTTTGGATTATTTAATCTTTTTCTCTATACTTTTCTCAAATTTCTAAATTTTCTACAAAAAGTGATTATTAATTTTTAATTGGAAAAAATAGAAATGCTATTAAAAAGAATGTATATAGTAAGAAAGTAATACATGTAATCAAAATGAAAAATGTATTTTCTTCAATGTGTGTAAGATATTTGAACCTTTTAGAAAAATCTCTAATTAAAATTCATTGGAATTATTTTCTATGTAATGTGGAAATTGCATGAACCGTTATCTTGTTTAATAACCATTTTATAATTTCTCCAAGATCTTCCAGGGGGATTAATTTTTGAATAACTGCTTTAAGGCTATTTCATTGCCCATTTTCTTATGGCTGGTGTCATTTGAGAGCTAGTGAGCTTTAGATTGGCAATAAGGTCTTAATTTTTGATAGAGACAATCAGTGAGTGATCTTGTGACCTCTAAAGCCATTATAAACTAGAGAAAGAATGACCTAGAAAAGTCACATTACAAATAAAAAGCTCATTACTTATTTTTAGAGGAATATTCAAAAGGGATGACAAGTCAATCCAGGGTTTCTTTGCTTTCAACCTATCTAATAATAGCTAAGATTTATTTAGTACTTGTGGTGTATCAGGTGTTATTCTAATCACATTACAAAAATTTCATTTAATTCTCACAATTGTTGAAAAAGCATGAATTATTTTATAAATGAGGAAAGTGGGATACAGATGGGTGAGCTACATTACCCATTGTTATCTAGCTAGTAAGTGTTCAAACCAGGATTTTAATTAGACCAGGTAGTCTAACTCCAGAGTCCACACTTCTAAACACCATAGTGAAATGCCTACCAGTCCTCTAAATCAGGAGTTTCACCATAGTCTCAGATAATAAGGATTACCTGGGAAAATAAGATGGCAGGGCTATAATTTTCTATCTATTTATATTATCTCTACAACCTTTGGCAAAGACCTTTCATCCTTTATTTTTGACAAGCTCATGTGCGAAATGTAAGAAAACTTTACTTAGCTTTCAGGAAGCATCATGGTGTCCTTTGTGATCTTTTAGAGGCCCTTCTAGTTCTAATAATTTTGTAAATGCTCTAGTATGCAATATAGTAAAAAATTTTGAGAGTGTAAAATACCAGGATGGTATATTTGCTAAAATAGTTTAAAATTTTTTTTTTTTAAAGTGAAGAGACTTTTATGTCAAAAATAAATAAACAAGGGTGAGATTTAAACAAGGGTGAGATTTAATAAAACTGTGCTGGCTCACTTTTATAACTTAGATTTATCAAATATTTATTTAAAAAGTTAGTTTTATTCTATTTAACCTTTTTCAAATCAATCTTCCCAATTCATTGGATAATTCTAGAATAATCCTGCTATTAAAACCTGAAAAGATAGAGCACAAAAAGGAATGTATATATCCATCTAATTCTCACTTGTGAAAAATAAAACAATAGTGAAAGACATTTAACCTCAATCTTGAAAATAATTAAGTTACTACAGAACGAAAAGGATCATCAAAAACTAGAAACTTCATCAGTACATGTAATTATAAAAGTAATCAGATAAAGTTATTAAGAAACAATAACAATACCAAAAAATCCACAAAATTCTATATCTTTTTTGAGAAATGAATAGATTGATAATATTATAGTCTAAACATATCTATATGAAACCAACAGTTGCTAATTTCAGAAAGAATGTAAGTATTTAACTTAAGGGAGAAAATCCAATTATTTTAAATATCTTCTAGATAAGGAACTATAAATAGCAAAAAGGCACTGTGCTAACATTTACGGTTAATGTAGCTGTCTATTGTAGCATATTAATGTGTCAACTTAGCCAGGCTGAATTATATTTCCCAGGATTCCTTGCCTATAGGCTTCCAGTTAGAGAGATCAACAACAGAGATTTTAATGACAGATTTAGAGAGCAGAAATAAAGCAGCAGCCATTTTGTAGCCCATATATGTTGCTGTTTGCTGACTTACCTCATTGGGCCTTGTCTTGGTCTGTTCAGGTTGCTACAACAAAATGTCACAAATTGAGTGACTTGTAAATAACAAAAATTTATTTCTCACAGTTCTGGAGTTTGGAATCTGTGATCAGGTTGCCAGCATCTTGGAGTGGACCCTCTTACTGCCCAGACTTCTTGTTGTATCCTTACATGGTAGAAGGAACAGGGGAGCTCCCTGAGGTGTCTTTTGTAAGGGTATTAATTTCTTTCATGAAGAGTTTCCTGAACCAGAAGTTAAAATGAAGAGTCCTGGCTTCTGCAGGACATCCATACTATGAAGGTCAGAGAACAGATGAACTGACAAGAATTTTTGTCTGTTTTCACCTGCCCCAGCTTGTTTTTTGAGGTTCACCATATTTTTGCTCTTCTCCATTTTACATCCATTTCCCACTCTCAGTGGCTTGCTTGTGAACTTCAAACTCCAGTGTCAGACCCAAGAACAACAACTTTACAGAAACAGCTTAAATAGCTCTCACAATGTGTAAGGTCAAATCCTATGTGTACATATTTTTTAATATTTTTGCTTCTCTGATTGAACCTTGGTGATATACTGTCTAACTGAACAACTTTTAAAATCAATAGAAAATTCTTTTGGACTTGAAAGTTCAAGAAAATGACTAATCTCAAGGAAAATATTTTAAGAAGCAATAAGTATTTTAATCACTAATTGCCATTTATCAAAAGGCAAGAGAAAAAATAAGGGAGGGGGAGGAGACAATGACCTCATAATATGAAAAAAATCACAAATCATTAGAAACAAATGAAATGAGAAATGAGTAAGCACCTACATTAAGAAGAGTAGGTCCTTCTTTGAGAGAAATTAATAAGGGCCAGAATAAATGAAGAGAGATATTAAACAGAAAAATAATATAACAATTTCAATTATTACTTTACAAATTTAAAATTCTAGCACATATAAAATGTGTGTACATATAAAAATACAACCCAAGAAATAATATTAATGATCATTAGGAAAAATAAAAATAATCAGTCTGGCATATTTAATGAGAATGGCTTTTACCTTATTAGATAGTATAATATAATAAATGCTATTGTTTTTGAAGCTATTGTTTTTACTCAACGGAACAAACAGCAGAGTAATGAATACAGATACAAACTCAAATAAATAAATAAATATTTAATAAAAGTAAAATTACATGTAAGAAAAAATGAATTATTGTTATTCATAAAATAATAAAAAATAGATTTTGCCTCACATCATATACTAGGTATGTAAATTAACTATATTGCCATAACAACAAATAAAAATTAAATGTTTACCGGAAAACACAGGTCAACATTTTATATAATCTTCTAATTGATTGTTCTTTCTAAACATGAGCTTTAAGTCAAAGCTGATATTTAAAATTAGCACAAAATTAAAAAATCAATACTAAGAATAAATTTCAATCAATGTTAAAAAATAAGTGAGAAAATTATTTGCAATACACATGACATTAAATTGGAGACTTTATTTTGTTTGTTGAGTTCTCACACACTTAAAAGTCTACTCATGTCATTAGAAAACGAAATTGCACATGAGTAAATAAATGACAAAAGATTAAATATTCGTGGCCAATAAAAATTATTCAACTTCACTGCTAAAAAATAAAAATCAATGAAACAATAATATATCTTTTTATCTTATCGAACAGCAGAGTTTTAAAACAAAAAAAATAAAAAGAAAACGCTCATATTTGGATAAGAATCAGAGATACATTAATTCAAAACATATAAATCAGCAATTGAGAAATATCTATCAAAAACCAAGATGCTTACATTTCCTTTCACCAAGTAATTTATTTCTTCAAATATATATAGGAGTAGTAATCACTTCGACGCAAGATGAAGGTTATTTGAAATTTCCTTTTGATATCTTTTCTTCATCTGGTATCTGGGTTATGTTATTGCTCAAACTGACTTTCAACCTTTTGTAATTTCTAAAGTGTAATATGCTGATATATGTTCCTTAATGGTTAAAGGTAATAACTTGCAAAATTCTCTTTGTAATAATCTTTTTTAGTAATAGTTTGCCAATACCTTCTTTGATTTTCTTATTTTTATCTATATATAATTTTTTAACTTCATTTTTGTCAACAGTATTTTTTCTAATAAAAATTTTGAGTACATCATCTGATCTTTGTTTAAATTCTTTGGACTTTATATGCCTCAAAGTCTTTTAAAACATGCAATCTCTTTCCTTGAGCAAAAGATAGATATACACAACACATTGAGACTGTTGACTTGTTTTTCAAATAAAACTACTAAGTTCTCTGTACATATTTTTCAGGAAGGTTCATTTGACATTATTGCAAAATACAGAATTCATAATACAAGCAGAATTCCTCTACATTTCTTTGTTCCAGCTTATGTCAGCTTTCTGTTGCTTACTGCTAATAAATTTGATAGCCTGCCCATCCAATCTGCCTGAACAGAGGTAGTAAGTGTTGTGAATGACGTCAACATGGCCTGGTTTATTACCCAGGAGAGGATATAAATAGTCCAGGTCTCCTCCCCCCATTTTGACGAAGAGCGGGCCTACTTGTAAGCCAAAATTTTGTGGGTCCAAATTCCACCACCAAAAACTATGTTAAATATACTTTGGGCATCTTTATCTGCTCAGAATATATATTAAAAAACATTTCAGAAGCTGAGGTTCAACCTTCTGAGGATGTATCTGAATGCTGTGTAATATTGTTGCCACTGTCTATGCTCCCTCACCCTGAATCTAGGCTGACCTTATTGGCTGGCACATCTAAGAAAAGCATGCAGTAAAAGTCACGTTGTATTACTTCAGAGGCTGGTTCAGACACAAAGAAATTTCCAGTGGTTCCCTGGGCATGCCAGGGCTGGGTAATTCAGCTGCCATGTTACAAATGTAACTACCATGAGGCTGCCAAAGTGAGATGACAGGGGTTCTGGCGGAATCCCCAACTGAGATCTCAGCCATCATCACTTGCACGCCACGTGGGGGAGCCACTTTGGATGTCTGGCTCAAGATGTCAGAAGATTGTAACCTCAGTGGACATGTGACAACAACCAAGCAAAGGTTGAAAATGAGAACACCAAGCTCTCCTCAAATTCCTGATGTGACTCCAATATTATAATTAAAATAAAATGGTTAATTCAGATGACTAAGTTTGAGGGTACTTTGGTATTCAACAATAATAATTGGAACGATTGTTTTTGATAAAGAATATAAGGCTAGAAAAATAACCTTTGAATATTTTCTATGCTTCTTGGTGCCCTGAAACTTTTACTTCATTGCTTTATTCTAAAATAAGAACAGCTTAATCTTACCTTAAGAGACTTACCTTAATATTTTATTTTGGCAAGAATCTTAAATGATTGATTTTAAAATTTAACTTTATGTTATGCATAATAACATATCTCATAATTTTATAATATTTATTTAGTCATATTTTATTATTTCTAATATGTATTTTTCATTCTCATCCTTTATACTTGATTAGATAGTCTAGTGGTGCTTTTTAATTCAATTTTTCAGAGATAAAATACTTGGATTTATTATGAATTAAACATTCATTTCTGGGTGACCTATTTTGTTTCCTTTTCATTAACATAATTTACATATAGTAATATATTTATTCTGCTTTGTTTTGCTTTGTTAGCATTTATGTATTTTTGCAGTTAAATGCATAAATAATTTTTTTAATAAATGCAAAGTCTATGAATTTGCCTATTAATAAATGTTAAGGTATATTAGAAAAATATTGATAATTCTAGATTTGCTTCTTTTTTAACTCCAAATTTTTTTTTGATATAGTGATTTCTTTTTTAAAATAAACATTTAATTTTAGAGTACTTTTAGGTTTATGGAAATATGGGGAAAATAGTAAAGAGTTTCTTTTACTTCACAATTATTAACATTTTTATTAGTATTATACATTGGTTATAATTTATTAATACTAATATACTACTCTATTATAACTAAAGGACATAGTTTACATTAGAGTTCACTTTTCATATTGTACCTTTTCATGGATTCTGACAAATGCATAATATCAAGTATTCACTATTACATTATGATACAGCACAGTTTAACTGTACTAAAAATCCCCTGTGTTCTTTCTGTTTATCCTTTCTCCTCTTCTTTTCCCTGGCAACCACTGATTTTTTTCATTGTCTCTGTAGATGTGCCTTTTCCAGAATGTCATATAGTTGAAATCATATAGTATGTAGCATTTCATACTGGCTTCTTTCACTCAGCAGTACACATTTAAGTTTCTTCAATGTCTTCTGTGGCTTGATAGCTCATTTTTATTTTTAATCATGGAGTAATATTCTATTGGATGAATGTACTATAATATGTTTATCTATCTATTAAATTATCTTTGTCCTTTTCCAAAGATCTGCTGACTACATTTTTAAAGTCTATTTCTAAGTTTTTTTATTCTTTTCCATTTTGGCACATTTGTCTATTATTTTGCTAATATTAATTTCAATTGTATAAGACACTGTCATCATCTATAGCCAATATGTTATATATTAAGTCTGACCTTATTCTATTGTTAGCTGAAAGGTTTTTCCTTTTTATAAGCCTCTACCCATTTCCCATATTTCCACACCACACAGCTCCTGGCAGCCACCATTCTACTTTCTGTTTCTATGAGTTTGAATTTTTTTCTTTTTTTAGTTTCCACATATAAATGATACCATGTAGTATGTGTTTTCTTCTATCTAGCTTATTTTACCTAACATAATATCCTTCAGGTTCATCCATGTTATCCAAATATAAGGTAGATTTTCTTCTTTTTAAAGTTGAATAATATCCTATTGTATTGTAGTTTTTTTTTTTTCCCTATCTTGGCTATTGTGAATATTGCTGTAATAAACATGGGAGTACAGCTGTCCTTTCAAGATAATAATTTTGTTTCTTTTGGATATATATCTAGAAATTAGGTTGTTGGACCATATGGTAGTTCTATTGCTTTATTTTTCCAGGAACCTCCATATCATTTTTCATAGCGCCCTCCTGTTTACATTTCTACCAATAGTGCACTAGGGTTCCCTTTTATCCACACCTTTGTTAGCATTTGTTATCTTCGTGTCTTAGTAGTAGACATCTCAACAGATATGAGATAATTTTGATTTGTATATCCCCAATAATTAGTGATGTTGAGCATTTCTTCATGTACTCATGGGTCATTTGAATGTCTTCTTTGAAAAAGCGTCTATTTAGTTTCTCGCCCATTTTTAAAATTAGGTTATTTATTTTTATTTATTTTTATTCTTTTGTTGTTGAACTATATGGCTTCCTCATATATTTTAGATATGAATTCCCTATTAAATATGTGATTGGCAAGTATTTTCTCCCATCCCATAGGTTCCCTTTTCATTATGTTGATGGGGTTTTTTATGCTATGCAGAAATTTTTTAGTTTGATGTAATTCTGTTTCTTTCTGCTTTTATTGCCTTTGCTTGAGGTGTCAAATCCAAAAAATGGTTGCCAAAGAAAATGTTAAGGAGCCTAGCCTTTGTGTTTTCTTCTAAGAATTTTATAGTTCCAGGTCTTACACTCATGTCTTCAATCCAATTTGAGTTGAATTTTGTGTATAGTGTGAGGTAGGGATCCATTTGTACTCTTTTGCAAGTGGCTATTAAGTTTTTCCTACACCATTTATTGTAGAGACTATCTTTCCTGCATTGTGTATTTTCAGTGACTTGTTAAAAATTAATTGACCATAGATTTCTTTCTGCACTCCCTTATTTGGTTCCCTTGATCTATGTGTCTTTTTTTAGTTTAAAATCAGAAAGTATAATGTCTTCAGCTTTGTTCTTTCTCAAGATAGCTTTGGCTATTTGAAGATTTCTGTGGTTTCATACAAATTTTAGATTTTTTTTTCTATTATTGTGAAATATGCCATTGGTTTTGATAGGAATTGCATTGACTCTGTACATCACTTTGGGTAGCATGAACATTTTAACAATATTAATTATTCTAATTCATTAACATGGAATAATATTTTTTCATTTTATTTGTGTATTCTTCATTTTCTTTCACCAATGTCTTATAGTTTTCAGAGTACATATATTTCATCTCTTTGGTGATGCAATTGTAAATGAGATTGCTTTCTTAACTTCTCTTTCTGGTAATTTATTACTAGTTTATAGAAATGCAACTGATTTTTGTATATTAATTTTGTACTTTACAACTTTACTGAATTAGTTTATTACTTCTAACAGTTTTTAATGGTGCTTTTAGGGTTTTTTATATATAAAATTATACCATTTGCAAATAGAGACAATTTTACTTCTTTCCAATTTGGATTCCTTCAACTTATTTTCTTAGTGTTATAGATTATCATATAATATGTATCAATATATTATATATGGTATATTTTATATTTACATATATATATATATATATATATATATATATATATATATATATATTCATTTAACTTTCTATAATGTATCTCTTTAATTATGTCCTATATCCCATTCTTTTCTTGAGGTCCATTTACTCTTCAGGTTGTTAAGTCATGTCTGCACACAGGTTGAGAACAAAATATTTTGGTGACCTTTTGCATTTGTACATAGCTTTGTGAATCTGCTGACTTTGGCAGTGTACTCCCTATGTAGGGGATAAAAATCAATAGTAGGTATGCTGATAATGTTTAGCTTCCTCCATACTGTGGTTCAAACATCTTTTCTCTCTAAAAATATATTTATATTACATATATATTTATATCTTATTCTCATACTATTAACAAACATTTTTCTTTCTTGATATGTTTGTTTATAACACATTTTTGCTAAATCAGTACTTGGTGTTTATATTATTTAGTCTGATCTCCAGAGATAGAAGGGGGCTGGAAATCAAGTTCAACCACATATGTAATGATTTAGTAGGTCATGACTAGGTAATAAGACCCTAAGAAAAATTATGAATGAGATGACTCGGGTGAAGTTTTCTGGTTGGCTTGACAATACTCTTTTCATATTGCCACACATTGATATCAAGAGAGTAAGACATTCATGAGAATGTTGGAAGCTCAAATTTAGAACCCTCCTGGAATCCATTTTGTGCATCTCTGCCTTTGGCTGGTTCTAATTTGTATCCTTTATGTTGTAATAAACTGTAATGGTCAAATATAGCACTTTTCTGAGCTCTGTGAGTCATTCTAACAAATTACGGAACTTGAGGGAGTCTGTGGGGCCCTCCGAATTTGTAGCCAGTTGGTCAATAGTGAGAATGTCCTTGGAAATCTAATTTGTAGGTTGTATGTGAAGTGAGGGCAGTCTTTTGGGGACTATTCCCTTAGACTATTCAGTTTTGCCAAACTTATTGCATTCGTTTAGGCAGACTTGGCAGTATCAACAACTATGCCTTTCACTGGGTAGTATCTAAGTTTTAGTATCAAGTCTTCCAGTGGCATCCTGATAACTTTCATTCCTTCTTTACTATGTAAATGTCCTCTCTGTTGGCACAATGTTTTTATTTCCAATTCATTTTCAGAGAAAGAGTAAATGGGATGTAAATATTTTGAGATCTTGAATGTCTGAAAATTACTTGATTTTGTTCACATGTAATTGTTATTTTAGTTTGTACCAACATCTAAATTAGAAAATATTTTTTCTTATAATTCTAAAAGGGTTGCTCTATTGACTTCTTGCTATAGCTGTCCCGTGATATGCTGTTTCCTCCTCTTTAGAAACTTTTAGTTAACTATATTTTTGGTGTTTTGAAAATTTTACTATTATGTTTTTGATAGAATCTTTTTTCATTAAATGTGTAAGGTTGCAGGTGAGTCCTTCAATTTAGAAACTCATGTTCTTCACTTACGGCAAAGTTTCCAGCAGTTTATTTTTTGATAATTTTTTTCCTCAGTCTTCTCTATTCTTTCCTTTTGGAACAACTATTAATCAAATATCAATCATCCAATATTGTCATCTAACTTTTTTATGTTGTATTTCTTGTCTTTCTGTACTTCTTTATGAAACAGTTACTGGTTTGTGAAATTGTTTTCTGTTAGTATATATGTTTTTCTCCCCTGTATTTAACTAGAAATACTGAGTCATTGGCTTGTTTTGACTTTTTTTGTTGTTTTGTTGTAATTTTTTACTTTATGTTGTGGGAATTTTAATCCATTATTCTTGTGATAACTGGGATAATATTTAAAATACTTAACAAATAACACAAGACAGAAATCAACCTTTCAGAATGGATCTTAGGGATGTATTATACCTTGAGTACTGGCTGAACATTAAACACAGAGTTGTATGTGTTATTTTATGAGTTATCTCACTTTATTCACTTTTTCTACTTTTGAAAACATAGATATTTCAATTATTTTTTTTATTTCAATTGTGCTGGCTCTAAGCTTCTACATTAAAAGCAAAATAAACATATTTCTGATATTATTAATATCCATATAAAACAATATTTATTGACTTGGTTATATTTAAAATAAAGAATGGGCTCAATTTAAATTTTTTTCTGAATTCTTTTTATAGCTCTATGAGTTTTGTTAGTATAATAATATGTAAAAATGGTGATTTTGTTTTCCATTTTATATGATTAATTTAAAAATTATATATCTAATATTTCAAAATTAAGAACATCGATTTGTAAATATATTTCAAATCATTTTTAGGCTTAGTTTGATTTTTTGTGTGGAATTAAAGTAAATGGAGTCTGAAGTATGTTTGCTTCCTGCAATAATCTGTTTTCAAAATTATATTTATGTTCTACCTCCCGAGAGTTATATTTATTTATCTTTATGTTCTGAATATTTTTATGTATATTTCTCTCATTTATGAACTATGAGATTCCTTTCCACATTTTTTATTTGTCCCCAAAATTTAGATATTACATTCTTTAATTGATTCCGCACTCTCCACTTTGATGTGATTAGAACCATTAAGCTGTGTGGCTGATGCACATTTAGCAAAGCAGATGTCTAAAGCAAACTGATGAACAACATGTCCAGGAAGACAAACAATTCCATTTTTACATTGCCTTCTCTGTACAGTTTCTTTTTTGTGCTTGATGACACCATCTTGTTTTGCTCAGGACTGTGTGCTGAAAATTAGAATTTTGGAACATGGGATTTATAATAAGATAGATGTGGGGATTTTTTGAAACCCAGAAATTCATCTTCAATCAGATTCCAATTGTATAAAAGCTTCACTTCAGTCAAACTCACTTTCCTTATAAAGAAAATCAAGATACAAATTTACAGGCTGATTGGATTTAAATGAGACACCACACACATATTAACATCTCTCTTTATCACCATCTTTACTAACTCTATATTATAGCTACAACTATTTCTCTGTCTCCATCTCTTATTCTTTTTATCTATATCTATTCCCAGTACCCTGTCACACAATAAATAGGTGATATCTCAGTAAATAACATGTCTATAAAAAGCAGAGATAAGAAAAAAGTATCTTCCTATTTTTTGAGATTTAGCAACCTAGACCCAAAACAGAGTTGAAAGAACTCATGGCAGACTACATTTGGTATGAGGGAAAGCAAAATTTCTATAACTGACCACTTTTGTGTACATTATATACCACTGAGTGAGCTCCAATGACTGGCCACCTTATAAATGAACCATGTCCAAAATGTCCTGTTCCCAACATCCCTGCTCAGCTCCTGAAGGCTCAATGCCTTTGACTTCTTTTATAAAGTCAATTCATCTCATATTTGGTCTTCTTCTTTCACTGCTGCCTTCTATTTTTCCCAGCATTATTGTCTTTTCCAAAGAACCTAGCTTTCTCATGATGTGCCTAAAGTAGGAGAACTTAAGTTTTGTCACTTTTGCCTCCAGTGATATTTCAGGATTAATTTACTTTAGGAACCACTTGATCATTTTTCTGAAAATCCAAGGTATCTGTACAACCCTCCTTAAATACCACTTATCAAAAGAATCATTTTTCCCCCCGTCCAACTTTTGCAACTGCACATAGTCATTGGGAATAGGAGGGTGTGCATGATTATAGCCTTGCATTCTAATGACACATCCTTGCTCTTGTTAATCCTTCCTAATTCTTCCATTGCTGTTCTTCTGAGTCCCTGCCTTTTCTTGATTTCTTGGCTATAATCTTTATTTGAATTGATGACTGAGCCAAGGTAAGCACAAATTTTTAACAATCGCAATGTCTTCATTGTCAATATTTAGGTATTCCATTTTTTGCTGTACCATTTCCAGTTGACCTTGGTTTGTGCTGGGAAACCTGGGAATCTTATTTTTCCACACTATCTCATAGTTTAGTTTGGCCTATCTCATTATAAGGTTTTCAAGATAAAGGAAAAAAAAAAACAGATTATAAGACCAGAAAATGCAGCAGTGGTGTACCATTGCTTTCTGCTGCTCAGTATATGAGTCCAAACCACACGTGTTTGGATAAGTGATGTTGCAACTGCGAAATGCCTACAAAATGTAAATACCCCTATGGGTGACCATCTTTAACTACCCTCAAAATAGAAAATGATTCCCGAGGTTATGAAGAGAGACAACATCAAAAATGTGAGAAAAATCTGAGTTCTTCAAAGGAATCCTTGAATCCTGCTTCCTGGGTCAAACCCTGTGGAGATGGCAAGGCTAAATTGATGAAAATAGAACACAAAGTGAATCTAGGCTTCTATCTCAGGTTGACTACTAACCAGTGTCTTAGCCAAGGCTACTATAATAAAATACCATAGACCTGGTGGCTTAAACAAAAGACATTTATTTTTTTCACACTCTAGACACCAGAAATCCAAAATCAGGATGACAGCATGGCTGATTTCTGGACAGAGCTTGCTTCCTGGCTTACAGATGGCTACCTTCTTGCTATTTCTTCAATTGGTGAAGATGAGGCAAGCCCTCTGGTATATTGTTTTATAAGAGCGCTAATATCATCATGAGGGCCCTGCCCTCGGGAACTCATCTGAACTAAAATTATGAACCAAAGTTCCCATCTCAAAATAAAATCACAATCATAGTTAGAATTTCAATATTTGAATTGGGAATGGAAGCACAGTTTAGTTCATAAAAGAATAAAGTTTCCAAAAATAATTTCATCAAGTGGTCATAGAAGAGAGGGTTTTAAAGAGTTTACTAAGTTTTCTTTAATACTGCATGGTACAGGAGCAACAGAATGAACTTTATGTGTCTAACAATGGCATAGTATTTATAGTCATTATACCTGAAGTTGAATTGTAGACCAGAATATATGGGAGATTCCGTGTGGATCTAAACAAAATATTGGGGTTGGGAGGGGGACACCTATGCCAACAGATGCCAAATAGAATGCAACATCGAAAATCTGATGACTTGACCCTCAATATTTTGGCTTTATCCCAGCACCTCAACTTGTGGCATTGTATAAAACCCCATGGGAATTTGACTTTGTATTGGAAAAAAGGAGGAGGAAGGACAAAATGACTGAAATGAAGTCTTTGTTATCTCTTAAAAATAGATATTTGAAATTAGGTTAAATCTGGCATAAACAAGCAAGTTAAATAAAAATCTCTGCATATTTGAGTTTGTAGACTGTTTAAAGTTTCATTAATGATTGTTAATCAGATGCTATATTGAATCATTTCTGATGGTTATTACTTTCAATACATTTGGCTTCTATTTTTAAAATATTATACTTTCATGGACTTGTCCCATTGATTCCTTTATCAATTACAAACAAAAAGAAAGCCAAAAAAAAAGTGTGCCGTGTTTTATAGTCAACATATTTTTAAACCATCTTCAAATAGGGGGGTGGTTATATATACTTTAAAGGCAATTTTCCTCCCTCTTTTTATTATATTAGGATAATTTTCTTTATTGAATATTTCATAAAGGAGTTCTATTGTAGCAGCCACTCCCGTTTGTCAGTTAGTGCTATCAAAGGTGTTGTAGGAGTAGTGTAATTACTTAGTAGTTCTAGCCTAGTGAAGTGGATAATGAGAAGTGCAGTGAACATGGATATGTATGTGTGTGCCCATGCACTTGCTTGTGAATCAGCATTTCAATTCTCTTTTATTATTCCTATGTTTAGCACATGAGTCTATGTTTTTAAGGGTACTGCAGAAAAAGCTCTGATTTTAACTCAGTGTAGAGGAGGATTTTGCCTGAACTGAATAGTGTGAGAGCCTCTCAAAATAAGTCTAAGGCAGACATTGAGTCATGTAGATATTACATAGTTTTTAACAATCAATTTTATCAAGTACCCAATGGATAGTCACTGTTTTTGTACGTCATAAGGACATTGGATTTCAAATCTTTGCATCCTAACAGTGCGTTCTAATTCTAAAAAAGGAATCTGATTCTATATTTTATGTACTCATTTTTGGTAAAAACAATTTCATTTTGTCTGTTATCAATTTACACCTTTCAGCAGAAGAAATAAAAGCAAAAAAGCACAGAATCTTGTTTAACTGAATGGCATAAATAATGTGTTACATTGTCTCCTCTGGATCCTTTAAAAGTCTAAGTATTTAATCAACAAATTGAGAAGTTGAAATATTCCAAAAATATTTGAGAGAATTTATTCATACTAGCTTGCCTTATTGATAATAGTTCCTAGCCACTTATTTGCAATAGTTAAGCTTTTTACATATAGAATGATGAGATTATTGAAAAGTTTACCTGATCAGTGACCCATCTCTATATTTCTCAATTCAGAGGTGAAAATCAGGTTTTACAGAACACCCTGAAAATGATGGTGGGTATTACTTGGGAAAACCTGGGATGAGTAAACTGCTCATCCCATCACACACCCAGGATAAGCCTTCTCATACAGGAAATATGTGCCTATGATACTTCTAGTACCGTGAATTTGGTACCTCTTCATAAAGATCACATGTTGTAGGTGGCTGATCTTTCTTATGCTCAAAGTTCTTTTATATAGTTCAGTCACACTGCCCCAATTTGATAATTGGAAACCTTGACAGCAGGATATACATACTATAGATGTCAGTAACTAGAAACACCACCAATGTGCTTTGACATCTATCAATTCTATTTCCTCTATTAAGAATTATCCAAGAAATTTGAATATACATTTCTTAACAATATTTAAAGATTTTAAATATTGTTTTCAGTGTACATTTTATCTGAATTTTAAATATATATGTTTCTTGTGGCTGTGAGTTATGAGGGAGAGTGAAGGGAACTTTGATTAAGCCAAATAGATATAGAAAATAAAATAAATGTACCAAAAGGAGGTGGAAATGATTAACAGTGTCAAAACAGCAGAAAAGGCCAACAGTGTTTTACAAAGATGTATTAATTAAGGTTTCTTAAAAGACAGCTAAATTCCACAGCTCAATTGCATGTCTCCAAGGAGATGAAGCCTCTGATGGGCTCCACTAATTGTAATTAAATTTCAATAAAAGATAATGAAGTTAATAGTAATCTAAGGTAGCACAGGCTGCAATCAAGACTTTACTGTAAACACGGTTAAGATTGAATTTATGCTTTGTGCTGAATGTAGTTCTAATGTCTTGATCTGGATAAACTTAAAACCTCACACCAACCATTTACATGAGTACCTTCATAATCTTTACTTCACAGTTGCTATAACCAAGTCAGAAAATGATTGTCCAAAGTTATGTAACAAATAAGGAGTGAAGAAGAGATTTGAACTCAGGTACTCTGTTCCCAGAGTCTATCACCCATAACCTATACAAAGTAAAAATTTTTACTTCTGTGTGATTCTACTCTGGTATCAGGAAGAATACTGGCTGACATATAAGCCATAGTCTTAGAGTTGAACACCATTTGGTGCTAGTCAATGAGGGCCTTTGTAGAGGACACATTGCTTGACTCTGGATCACCAACCTTGGTAAAAATCAGAACCAAGTTAACAATATCCTTCATTCAGTAGTAAATCAAACTCAAAAAGATCCATTCAGGCTCCTCATATATTTTTAACAACCAAATTCTGGCTAACTTGTGTATAACTGACCTCTCTCCTATAGTCTAGCTCTTGTATTGAACAGTGAATCATTAACCAATCTACAATACAATGTGTATTTTTCAGAATGTGCTGCTATTGGGTGCTATTTTTTTCTTCATCTAGGAATAGATTATATTTATCCCCCTGGGACACTATCTTGTTAGAATCAGCATGAGCTTATTCAAGAGTATGTACAGATATGCACATGCACACACATACACACAGTAGTGGGAGAAGGATGTGGATATTGTTCTGCTTTGTTTACAGAGATACATTGAAAATTCAAGCAGGGACTACTTAGTGCTCCAGTTGTCAGAGGTCTTGTAACACTAGATAGTCTGAATATCAGTTTTTCACATTTTTTATTATAGATAAGGCTGAATTTAAGGCAGACCCAAGTTTGATCTAGAATACTACCTTAGCATTATAATCTCTATAGTCCTCAAACTTCTCAACTGAAGCAAAAAAAAAAAAAAATTACTCTGAAGATAAAAAAACATGCCTCAAGCTTCCTCACTCACAAGGTTCCTTTCAGTATCTTTTACTGAGTAGACTAAATCTGTTCAAATGCTCTTTTCAAAATAAGGTATTTTAACTGTAATTTATTAGGATCGCTGTCTGTTTCCACTCTGACTTTTCCTACATAATATACCCTCTCTTGTCATATAGTACAGAATGTCATGGGCACGTTGGGGATCAGGCTAATAGGAAGTTGACTTGAGGTACATGTCTAATGGGAAAGTTTATTATTGGTTTATTAGGACATATTTATATGGTCTTTAATCTATGATATGAGGAAAGCAGTGACAGATTGGTAATAAGGATGGTCACTTCAAAGAGTGTTTAAGTTTAGTCATTGTCCAAGAAAACTTGAAATGCCTTCACATTTTATAGCTCACAGATTAAAAAAAAAAAAAACCTTAATAGAGGTTTTCTAAATTTGACAGCAATTCTAAAAATTTACATTGTATTAGCATAATGAGTATGAAGCTGAAATAAACATTTTATATTATCAGATTTTGATCAATTACATTAGAAGAAAGACAATTCTTTCTGTTCTCTTCATTAAAAAAAATGTAAAATTATTGTCATATGGAAAGGTAGATGATGATATACCAAGAAGCCAAAAAGTAACAAAAAAAATTATAGAAATAAAATTATCTTTTTTTTCTTTTTGGATTTGGTGAATTTGATGAGATTTGTCACATTTTTACACATTTATTATGTTACTTTTTTCCTCATTTTAAATAAATAACCACTTAGGCACCCAATATTTTATTTATATACTTGTACCTTTTTTCTTAAATGAGGTGCCCTCAAAAAATAAATAAATAAATGAGTAAGTCCAGGCCACAAAAACTTGAATCTATTCCTACAGGCAGCATATGACCAAATCAAATTCAGAAAAAAATGGAATAATAAAATTAACAATATGTCAGGATAATATAAAAATGTACACAAAACATGTGTATTTCAAAGTTGTGCTTTGTCAAAACACAATAAAAGACAGATAAAAGTAGTCTTATTTGTATTTTGATTTATTTACTTTGAACTAAAATAAATTATACTTTATCATCATTCCTGTTGATTTTATCTTTCCTTCTCCCTGCAAAACCTGAATGTCAATAATTTAATTGAAATAATCAGCTGCAGGTATCCCACTGCTGGGGCAACAGATACAGCGTTATCCTGTATTTTGAGCACAACAGGAATTTATCAGATTAGGTTTTCAGGCAAGGTGAAATGAGGTGCCTTGCTTGAAGTAAAATAGATAATTTTGTCTCCTCTTGTCCTATTTTTAAACAGCATTGCTTTATGTGGTGAATCAGATAATGTTGTACGTATTACAGCTTTTATTTTTATCAAGTCATTAGAATAAATCAAAGCCTCGAGCAGCAAAGCTTCTATTTTCATGCAAATCTTAGTAATAAACAATGAGCAAAGAGAAATTTTTTAAAAATTGTATACATAAGGAATTACCTCCAAATTAAATAGCATTTAAACAATTCTCATCAACTCTGAAATCTCTTTTGCATTTGTTCTTAATTGTTTAAAACAAGGAATTTTCTGAAATACATGTGAGTGCTCTTTCTTTCAACTGCTCTTCCTCTTTTTGGGTCTTCTTTCATATCCGAAGTCAAAGAAATATATTAAAATTGCAAACAAAGTTGGTTTTTAATTAGGATGTTGGCAATTAGCTCACTCAATTATGTCTCATTTCCTATTTCCCCTAGTTTTGTTATGTATGTCTTTAAATTACTTTTCTAACTAAAAAATTGCATCCTTTCCTACTCCATTACACTATTATCTCTCACATAATTATGTTAGTGCAGTGGAATAATTTTAATTATAATTGAAAAGAAATCTTAGTCATATCACAGAAGGAGAACTCAATTTTTAGTTGTGAAGATCACTGAATAAATCATTACCAAAGACTGGTTTTATGTGCTCAATTGGCAAAAATTAATATTTACTTCTGCTTCTATTTGTCAGAGTACTAGAACATTGTAATGGTTACTTTAACCTCTTATTATAAGAAAAGTAGAGTATAGTAACTTGATTATTTAAATTATGTAAAAATTATAGAATATAGAGATTAAAATTAATCTTCTTAAAAGAAATACCTTTTCTAGCCTTGTCACCAAGTAGCCCAGTAATAAGAGCAGTAGCAGAATGCCATTTGCTCACCAGGACCTCTGGTGGCCTCCCAGGGTTCTGCTACTGGTGTCTAACACCTCTCCATGGAGAGTAGCTGGTTCTAGGTCCTTCTATAAGAGACTATCAGAGTAAACTTGGAATATCTCGATAATATAAGCAAAAATATTTATGAGATTTGGGGGTGGGGTGCAGTGCCGAGAAATAAAGGATCAGTTTAGCCTCATAGCCATGTTCTGACAACTGTAGCAAAAATATGAGCAAACAATTTAAATCCCTGAAAGGCCTTAATGATACTCCAAACAGAGGAGTTAAAATAAAATATATAAAATGTTAAATTATATTGCTATAGCATTCCCCACCTACACTCTCATTAAGTGTTTCTTCTAAACATGCACAATGTTCAACCACAAAGGTGTCTGTTTGGGGTTTTGCCTGTACTTGCTGATCACACTTCCGGGGATATTTTGCTCCCTTGGACT
This sequence comes from Macroglossus sobrinus, assembly GCA_004027375.1. Lineage (NCBI taxonomy): Eukaryota > Metazoa > Chordata > Mammalia > Chiroptera > Pteropodidae > Macroglossus > Macroglossus sobrinus. Next base: position 190,299 of record PVKZ01002094.1, read on the forward strand.
CATTTTAACAATCTTATAGAAAGGCTGCCCGGACAACTGTCTTACTAGCTTTATCTTCTTTTCTATTTTGCCTCTCAAATTATATCTTACATTAAACAAATATTATTAGATGAAACATATATCGAGGCACAACCCTACAACATGCACCTTAAACTTGAATCACTGCCCATGTCATCACATCAGGTAACATGCAAAAATGCCTCTCAACTTCATCATTTTCATGGTATAGTTTTCAAAACATTTCTACATGTATCACAGGGTCTGACTTTACAAGAATCTGGAAAAGAGATTAGAAATTATAGTCTAATTTTCCTTACTTATAGCTAAGTAAAATAAAAATCAGTGGGTTTAAAGATTAAATCTCAGGAAGTTATATAATTCATGAATGTTAAAACAGATTTAAATTTAGATATATGGATGCCAAAAGCCTGTTTCCACAAATGCAACATACTAAATGATTTTCTAACAAGACCTTTTTTTTTTTTTTTTGGTGTCATTGAGAGACCTGAGATTAAAAACAGCCAGGATTCCTGAATCCTGAAGAAATTGTCAGCATGGATTTCTAAACAACTACCAGGTACCAAATGACTGCTAAACCTTGAGCTAATCTGTTTAACCTCTTCCTTTTTGTCTACTACTAGCCTATTATGTGGGTGGAACCAGTTACACGGATGTGAATATTTTATCCAATTCTAAAACAAATTCCACCTCTTGAAGCTGTGTAACAGACCAGTAGTTTTCAAGGCCATTCATTCTATGCCACATAGAACAGTGATGAGACTAGCTAGGGAAATGGAACAAGGAAGTATAAAATGAGCTCTTCATAAAATGAGGGCAGATGTGGAGTTGCAGACATCTCAACAGGCCCGAAAATACGAGTGTATCTTTAACAAAGTCACCTCCATCATCCCCCATTCAAATAGACCATAACTCTCATGTTTATGCTAACCCCTGCCCCTATATATAGAAGTAAAATTTTTCAGCAGGAATTTAAGAAACCGTAAGGCAACATTGTCTAATTTTGTATTTAAATTTAAATTTTGAATTTAAACTTTGTGTTTAAATAAAATCAGCCAAAGAGTTGTTGGCAAGCAAACATGCAAACTTGTAATGTGGAGATTTTGAAGTCGATGGTCGTGATAGGAGATGCAATTCTAAAACAACAAAGGATGGACCCAAGGTAGAAAACACCTGTCTCAGTCCATCTTGTAGAAACAATTCTGAGAAGCTCAATGTATGGTTTTCAAAAGGTCCCAGGAGGGGTCATGCCACAATTGCCCTTGTACTTCTAAAATGTACTCTAAATTGGCTTTTTCTCCTCATACCCTCCCATGTCCGGCACTCCTGTTTTCTTAAACTATTCTCAATTATAGTATCTTTGTACATATTCTTATCTTAACCTCTCATTTTAGAAGGTAACCCAAGCTAACTTGGTCTGGCCCTGACTTTGTAGGCTAGCTATAAAAATTTGTACTTCAGATTTATTAACAAGGCCATACTTAGTATGTCATTATGAAATAGAACTCTTAGTCCCTATGAACCATCTCCTATGAATTAATAAGTTCTTTATTTCTTAGACTCTTTAAGACTGGATTTGCCCTAATACTCTATTTTCCAAAGAATAGATTTCTTACTCTAAACAGCATTTTGGCTGAAGTCCTGCTGGCCACTGTTTGTAAGTCTACATTAACTTGAATTTAGCCTAATTCTGAATTTCCTGTCACTGTATCAGATTGAAACATATCTACCACTTCAGGTTAGACTATTTGTCTCTGACTGTTGCTTGAGTCAGACTACTGACCTAGATCAAGTTGCTACCCAACATGAAGTTCTTCTAAGTACTTTTTAAATGGAACTTCTTGTGCTTCCCCTGCCACAGTAAATAGGTATAGTTTCAAGTTCTAGTCTCTCCTGATATAGTTCATACCAGTGGAGTGACTATGAAAATATAACCTTACCTGGCCGCATACTAAATTTGGATAATAGGCAGAGGTGAATAATCTTTTCAACAACTATAAAGCTATTGCCTGCAAATTCCATCCTTTAAGAATATATATATTTTTTAGCTTTTTTAGACAGGAAAAAATAGGATGTATGTTCTGTAGTACTGGAAAATCCTTTATTTGGCATAACTTTTATTGACTTATAGGATTACTGACATTTTGTCCAGCATCATACCTTCACTGGACAAATTGTGTTTCAATAACTTTAAGACATTTCTTGGAATTGACTTGAGGCAGTATACCTTCAGGAGGCCTGCACTTTCTTAGATTAGGGGTCATTTTTAAAGGTGAGTCTGGAGACATAAATATGTAATAACAAAATCTACTTCATTTCTTTATCTAGAAAGCCAAATAAGGTACCGTTTGGAAGCATAAAAATGCATCCTGACTTTGCACTAATTGAAGGACAGTTTAGCCACCAACGATCTCAACTGCCTCCTCTGACCCCAGCTTATGGAGAATAATAAACTCTGTTTCTCTTCCACCTTCTAAATCTGATGGAAGTGCCTCTCTTTACAAGGGTTACCTTAACACGGAAACATAAGGTTAATGGGTTTCTGGGAAATGTAGTACTCGACTTCTCTGCTGTGATTGAGAAGAGAATTCAAGTGGGGACAGGAATAATACTGAGTTGAAAACAAACAATCTAGCATATGTGAATTTTTGAAAGCACCTAGAATTTTTCTTTAGGTCCACTTGGATTCATCCCAAGTTTTTCCTATATAGTATGAAACATTGACCCTCTCTAATTTGGTCATTTCTTTGATCATTTCTTCTTATGTGTCTGGCTGCAAATATTACTACAAAATCTTTGCTGTAAAGGAAGAGTTATGAGAATCTTCTCTGATGTTGCAGGGATGCAAAAATCATATTGTCCACCTCCAGTACACCACTAATTTTTTTCTTATTGATCCAAAAGGGCACTTCTACTCTTTTTTTGTTATCTTACTATGCCTTGGCTTTTTAATTTTTCCTATAGTGTATAAAACACATTCCATATATTTAATAAGACATGATCACATAAAACACAATGCAGTAACACTTTCACAGAATAAAAGCTCTGCAAACCTATTTGGAACATAAATCACCTATCATATGAGAAATGCTCTTGTCCAAATGATTCATTCTCTGATGAATCCAGACAGCAGAGGATTCTTGTATAATTAAATTATTTACAGAAGGAAATAATTAAGAATTCAATAGATATGTGGCCCATATTTATAAAGTTCTCTTGTCTGTGAAGTGAGAGTGAGCTACTAAATAAAAACACCCAAGGTCACTGTCTACAATACAAAATCTATGAATCCAATGAACGTACAACTACTATTATTGTATCCTATTTTAAAAATAAAATAAATTATATTGGCTCATGTCCACATTAAGCTCTTATTCTCTGTTATCCACTGGGTTATATTCCTCATCTTCTTCTTGTTTTATAATATCATCCCAATTTTATACATGAGGTGTGTAAGGCAAAAGGGAACTTAAGAAAATTATTCTGGGTCCACAATTAACACAGTGCTAACAAGTTTAAACTTGTGTCTGAGTCAAGTCTACATATGTAGTTTCTGCTACACTAACTTTTTCTTCTGAGGGAGTCAAAACATCATCCCATCTCCCATCTCTACCTTCACTTTGCTCTCAAGGTTGGGATAGAGCCAGCTGAAACATAAATAATGGGCTTTTACTCTTGATTTTCTTTTTATTGTTCACCCACAAAGGTGATATGGCAAAGGTGGATGAAGGGCTCTGTGTGCTTGGGCATCACCTCACCACAGGAAGACTCAGGGGTTGCTTCAGTTCATCTATGCTCTGAACTTTGTAAGAGATTTTTCTCTTTTGTTGCTTTCAGATTTGCCTTTTTTTTTTTTATCAATGACAAAAATCTAGATCTATGCTGTTCAATATGGTAGCTACTGGCCGCATGTGGCTACTGAGCACTTTAAGTTGGCCCCTCCAAATTGATATGTCTTTTAAGTCTAACATGCATACCAGATTTTAAAGAAATATATAAAGTAAATATATATATTCTTAATAATTTTTTATTAAATATATTGATTATATTGGGTTACATAAAATATAATTTTATCTATTTTTAAAAACTTTTTTAGTGACTACAAAAACATTTTGAATTACACACACACACACACACACACACACACACACACACACACACACAATTGGCGTTATAGTTCTATTATGCAGGCCTAATCCAAAAGAGTGACATTAAGGTATCATCTTAGAAGAAAGGAGGAGGGGTACAGTTAAGTCTACTTTTATTTTTGGCATCAGGTACACTAGTAGCCTGTAAAACAAATTGAAATTTTATAATATATCAGCTTATCTAAAGAAAAGACTAACTAAAGTCTGCGGAGTAAAATTGTAGGACAACACAAGATAATATGGCCCAGAAGAATTCCATCAATAAGTTTCCCTCATGAGCAACAAAAAAATCTGAACAACAGAATCTGTAACTTATTCAGAGAATTAAAGTCCTGGGTAGATTGTACGAAGCCTCCGATGACGTTTCATAGGAAACCACAAACTGCTGGTTGGGTAGCAAATTTTTACAGGTCAGCATCGAGTGCTGAGGGTGTAGCTTTTCCCTAAGTCAGCACGTTGAAAAGGAAATTAATCTATCACTATAAGCAGGAAACCATGGTGTTGTGTATTTTGGCTCTTAGCATGAGTTCTCTTTTCTTTTTTACTCTATATCATACATAAGGCTGGAAGATTGGCAAGGGGCTGCATATTTATAACAGTCATGAATTTGGAAAATGTAGAACCTTGTTTTAACTACAGTGAGTTTTCTAACAGAAAAATAAATAGAAATAAAACCACTTCTTTTACAGTGCAATGGTGGAAAAATGAGTTTTCTCTTCTCAGATTGCATAAGAAATAAATCTCAATGCAAGTGAAGCATTCTAAGACTAAGAAAAAAGCAATAAAGACTTTTAACCATTTGGAAACATTCAGGTGTTAGGAATTTTGGAATATCTGAGTAAGAAACAGATAAACAATTATAATAAAAAGTTAAGAAAGTTTCTCAATTAGGCATGTTATTACAATTTTGCTTTGGTTTTACATATCAGAAACACAAAGATAAATAAGGTTGGATGAAATGGATTTTGATGCTAAAACTCAAACAAGATTTGTGAGAAATAGAAAGGAAAAGAGAAGAAACAATTAAATTGAGCAATGGGAATATCTTACATATTGTAGGAAAGGAATGGGATCAATTTGAAAAGTTTGAAAGGAATTGGAGGATATTAAAGAGAAATGAGGGGCAGAAATCATGGCCTTAGGAATTCAAAATTTGTTGAAAGATGCAGTTTAGGAAAGAAGCACAAGACCCATGATGCAGTACTTTTTAGTAGCTCCTTGAGGATGCAATTCCCACTAGTTTCCTATCTCTCATGTTTTTGCTGTCTGCCATCTTAGTCTCCAATAACACCATCTGCACTAGTCTTTAATCTTAATGCACCTCTAGATTTTACAAGTTTGTATCTTGGGAGCATAAATGGTGTTTAGGGAACAGAGGAAAATGGTGTTTCAGAGCTAGATGCTTGGAATGTTTTCCATTAGTACTCTGGAACTTTAGAAAACTAGAATGGCTCTTAAGGATATACATCAGCTGTGAAGAGGGCAGTCCTGGAGAGCAGTTCACATCCCCTGTGATTCGAGTCAGATCTCCATAAGTGGGACTAAGTCTAATTAGAAAATGATGAAGAAATGAGATGCTTTATCAATATTTCATTTCTAAATGTATTTCTAGGAAGAAAAGAGGACAGTTCATTTTGTTTTGAATTTAATTCTTTGAGAGAACTGTGTTGATGAGAAAACTGACATCATAAAATTTTATAGGGTGCAGGTAAGTTGGAGGCATTGTACATTTTCAGCACTTTTTAAAAAATTAAATCAAGGCTCATACTCTCATCTGGTACACTGTGTATAACTCTGTCTTCAGAGCTTGGTTGGACAGCAGAGCTGTTATAATTTGGGCAGGGGCCTCTCTGTGGAATAGAGTATGTGCTTTGGGGTAAACAATAATCTTGCTAAATGTCAGAGAATTTGTGTGCAAAAAAAAAAAAGATATCTATAAAAAGTTCTAAAGGATCTGAGGGTATATATATATATATATATATATATATATATATATATATATATATATATATATATAATGTTCTTAGAGCAAATGAAAGTGGCCACAAAAAATTAACAGAATGTTTTTTACACTTTACTGATGTTATCCATTGATGGTAAGACCTATACCACTGAGTGACTAATATACCTATACTTCTGCTTCACTGTTCCAAGGGATGCTCAATGTTTTTTTTTACCTCATCCACAACCCCTATGGGTAAGTCTAGACAGAGAATGGTGATATCTAGTTAGCCAAAATGATAGAAAGTGATGTTTGGTATTTATTCAGTCTTTGTTTATTCCCCCAATTCTTTTTTGCAGGAAGTATAGACATTCATGTCCATAGTTGCATCTTACTTAGGAAGTAAGACAGGGTTAAATAGTTTCATTTTGCTTTACTCTATAGATTTGATAGACTTAACTAATAAAAATACAGAACACAGATAAAGTGGACATATTTTTCTTTATTCCTCCATTAAGTACAACTAGATTATATATCATATATTAAACAAACATAAAAACATGCCAAAAGAGAGAAGGGATCGTGGGCACCAAAGGATGGCATAATGGTGAATTCCCTTATATTATTTTTGTCTCATATATTTCAGCTTATAGATGAAGAAGATGGCAACCTGGAAGTGCCAATGGGTTCACACACACACACAAAAATCCCCAACAAAAGCCTGCTATCTTTAGCTAAAAGAGAAATGAAAACCTAGTAAGACAGAAAGCTTTTAGACAATAATGACTCTTCTTGAGTCAAACACCACAGAAAACACTGTGCCCCACACCAGCAAAGGCTGAATAGGGAAACTAGACTTTCATCCTCATGAGATTGTAATGAGGCAGCTAATATTTCCATTAGAGTGGTGTCAGAGAAGGCAAGTAGGGAGTCAGGATTGTCCTTCCTGCCATCTTTGAGGAGGCTCCCCAGTCGTGTGGTGTCAACGAAGATCACATGGGGATCCTAGACTGCGATCCCCACAGGATAATAACAAGATGTCCATTCCACTCCCTGCTACTGTAGTGTCAAAGGAAGCTTAGTAGACAGTCAAAATTTTCACCATTTCCAAGAAGTAATAAGGCTCCTTCTTCTAGTATTACATTGCTGTCAGAGGAGACCACACAGGGAGCTGGAACTCTTATCTTTGCTTAGCATCAGTGCACTACTATCCAGCAGTCATGGGGAAGCACTCAGTTGTGGTGTCAAAGGATATCAAGTTTAAAAGCTTGACTTCTATTTCCACTTGGAAATACATAGAAAATGCCAAGAAATTTACAAAAACAAAACAAAACAAAACAAAAACAAAAAAAACCCTCCCACTATTACTGAGTTTAGCAACATTACTGGATAGAATATAAAGATACAAAATAAATTAGTGTATAGATATATATAAATTAGTGTATAGATATATATAAATTATATATCTATACATTAGTGGACAGTAAAATTAAAAATAATACAATCACTCACCATTTAACCATCTTTATTCAATTCTTCCACCCCACCGCTGGTAAACACAAATCCATACTCTTTTATTCTTTTTCTTAGTTTTTTGTTTTTTGTTTTTGTTTTTCTCATTTTACACATAAGAGAGATAATACAGTATTTATCTTTCTCTGTATGGCTTATTTCACTTAGCATAATATTTTCAAGGTCCACTCATATTGTAACAAATAGCAGGATTTTCTTCATTTTTATGGTCAAATAGTATTCTTTTTAAAATTTTTTTTCTTTTTAAAATTAAATTTGTTGGGGTGACATTGGTTAATAACATTATGTAAGTTTCAAGTGTACAATTCTATAATACATCATCTGTATATTGTGTTGTATGCTAACCATCCAAAGTCTAGTCTCCTTCTATCACCATGTATTTGACTCTCTATACCATCTTCAACTTCTCCTCACCCTCTTCCTTTCTGACAATCACTCTACTGTTATTCGTGTCTATGAGTTTGTGTGTTCATTTGTTGCTTTCTGTTTTATATCCCACATATGAATAAAATCATCATATAGTTCTTATTCTTTTCCATCTGACTTATTTTACTTAGCAAGATCCATCTATGTTTTTGCAAATGGCAGTATTTTATGCTTCCTTATAGCTGAGTAATATTCCATTGTACATATGTACCACATCTTTTTTATCCAATTGTCCATTGAAGGACACTTAGATTGTTTACATGTCTTGGCCACCATGAATAATACTGCAATGAACGTTGGGATGCATATATCTTTATGAATACATGTGTTCTATTTTCTGAGGTAGTGAATACCCAGAAGAAGAGTTGCTGGGTCATAAAATAGCTCCGTTCTTAATTTTTTTTCAGAAATCTCCATACTATTTTTCATAGTGGCTATATCAGATTACACATTCACCAGCAGTGTATGAGGGTTACTTTTCTACACATCCAGACAAGAAATAACAGGTGTTATTGATAATAGTGAATAATTTGTAAATATAATATATAGACCTAATAAAATTCCATGTAATCTTAGACAATAACTCACCTAATATTTGAAAAAAAAATGTACAGTGAATGATGACTAACATAGGACCAAATAGTCTTTCCAAATCCATGGTCATAATGATAAACCTCAAGATTATAATAGGTCTTAGGGTCTTATATAAGAAGAAGGGAGGTAGAAAGGGAGGTAGAGAATGGAAGAAAGAGAAAATGCAGGGAGAGAGAGAGAGAGAGAGAGAGAGAGAGAGAGAGAGAGAAGTAAAGTGAAGTGAAATAAAGTGGATTGAAAGGCAAGGAGAAAATCTATTACTTTTCAAATTTGGAAATCTAGATATTTACATGGATACAGAACTATAAAGGAAACTTTCAAATTTTAATACCCAGTCAACCAGTAAAAAGACTGTTCTGTGCCTCTACTTAAATCACATATACAGACACCCGAAACCAAAGTCTTTGTAAATGAAGTGTAGAAAAACAGACAACCAGAGTAAAAAAACTACATTTTTTTTTGACAGGGGGAAGTAAAGAAGAAAATGATATCATGTAATTTTTTTTAATGTTCAATATTTCCCTTTACCACACATTTAATGATAGTCCTTCTCCAGAAAGCACTGTTTGTTTTTGTTTGATTTTGTGGTTATTCTATTATCAGAATTCTGTTTTAATAGAGAATTCCAAGCAGATAAGAGGAGTCTGAGATAAAAGCTCAGTAGCAAGCTCAGTAGGAAGACACACTCTTCAATGAAGGGAGCAAGCTAACAATATTAAGTAGACTTGAGCACTCTGGTTTATAAAGGTGAGGTACCTGAACCATAATAGATGTCACTGACTAATGATTGATGATAATTATGGAATCATGCTACATTTTTCCTCTTGGCAAGCTCATAAAAAATATTACATATAACCCATTATTAGAACACTAACTTAACAGAACTTAATTACTTTAAGTACTAATTTTTAAAAAAGTGAAAAAGTTCTAATCTCATATAAATGGACATGAATACTATAGAATGTAAATGACTGTATTTTCATGTAAGAAACACTAGGTATGTCATCTAAGTAATCTGTAACTCATTACAAGTGGTAGCATATTTCACGCAGAAAGTATTTATACACCAGGCTATTAGGCAATCAAGGCTTTGAGAGAAATAGATATCAATGTGCTGTGGAACAAATTCAAGAAACCCTAATTATATTTACATTAAACATCAATTAAAGCAAATCCCAGCAGAGTTGCAAAAACACAGGGACAGCTTCACAGACATACATATTCATAATAAATTATTTCAAAAAGTAAGAGACTCTTTCAAAATGACCTTTGATTGCATTTTTGATATTGTGATTTATAATTAAAAAAATACATATATTTGGTCTTTGTCCTCTTCCTAGCACAGAACTCCTAAAACCACTGGAATTTCCTAAGTGATAAAACCAACATAGGTGTCTTTTTATTCATAACAAGCCCTTTTTGACCACGCCTGAGTTTATGTTAATAAAGCAAATTTTGAAAAGCTTCTAGATAACCACAAGGTCGGGCTGGTTGCCAGGAAAACCACAGTGTGATTAGAATTTTGGACCTTTCAGCCCCAAATATTGGAAACTGGAGGTTGACTTAATCACCAATAGCCAACAATATAACTAATCCTGCTTAATATAAGGAAGCTTCATAAAAATCTCTAAGGCACAAGTTTGGAGAACTTCCTGGTTGGTCAACAGGGGAGATGCTGAGAGAGGAGATGAGGCATCTGCGAGTAAAAAAAATGATGCAAAGGAAGAGCCTGCAGAAATAACCCAGTCGGCTGGTTAAAACTGCTCTCTCTTACCCCATTCTGTCCTATGCTCTTCAGTTAACATGTTTTTCTCAGCTGCATCCCCCACCTCAAGGATTCTCCAGCCCTATCTCTGTAGCTGTGTATGAATGTCAAGACTGTGTGGAACTGTTTGTTCTGTTACAGTGAGAGCTCAGCCTTTGGATAAGGAACCCGCTGAGTGGGTGCAACATCAATGAGTGCTGTTCTCTGTCTGTAAGCTAGGAGTCCTGTCTCTCTGTTCAAGAATCCGATAATAGTGCTAATAATACCAAGGTCTCAGACTCTACAAAACAAACGACCTGTGAGACCAAGGGTCTAGAAATTCCTTCCCTGCAGCCCTCCCACCTGAAGCTCCCCATCCCCACTCTAAGTGAGGAGGGACATGTAAATCCTCATACAAAAGAATTACGCACCCCTTGTATGGACACTGCGAGGGTATATAAACTGTAAAAAATCTAACCAAGGAGAGATTGTGCTTTGGGTCTGTTGACTGCTCCACACACTCCGCCGGCAATAAATTCTCCTTTCTCCAAACAAAGTTGTCTGAGCATCTGAATTCCTCTGTCAGGAGTCACTTCCTGCAACAGTGTCAGGAGGGTGGCACATCCAGAGGTGGCATGGAGGCCTCATACCACTTCCTTCATACCTTATTCTATGCATCTCTTCCATCTGGCTGTTCCTAAATTATAGCCTTTATAATAAATCAATAATCATCTAGAAAGTAAACTTGTCGTCAGTTTTCTGAGTCATTCTAGCAAATGTTGGAACCCAAGAGGAAGTCCTGGAAATCTTAGATTTATAGCCAATTAGTCAGAAACCCAGCTGACAACCTGGACTTGCAATTAGAATCTGAAATAGCACAGTCTTGTGGGACTGAGCCCTTAACTTGTGATATCTGAAGCTATCTTCAGTTATATAGTCTCAGAGTTGAGTCAAATTGTAGGACACTCAGCTGGTGTCAGAGAATTGCTTGATGTGAAAACCCTTCCACAGATCTGGTGTCAAAAGTAAAGTGTTGAGAGTAGAGAAGAAACAAGTTTTTCGTTTCAGTGTTGAACTTAAAAGGATTGTAAATTGTGCAGGCTTTGAAGAAAACAAATAGATATCAAAATATGGTACAATAGTCACTGGGAGTAATTATAACCTAGATTTCAAAAGTGGAATGAAAGACTAGCAGGAAAAATAGCCTGCATTCACAGCCCAATATAACTACTCATATAACTACTTATATGCTTTGTGGTCTAAGGAAAGATCTGCAAATTTTTACTATAAAAAACTAGATGGTAAACATTTTTGGCTTTGTATACCACATATGCCCGCTAATGCAAATTCTTTGGTGTGTGTGTGTGTGTGTGTGTGTGTGTGTGTGTGTGTGTGTGTGTTGTCAATCCTTTAAATTCATTGACTATATAACAATAGGTTGTGTGGTATTTTAGATCTATGACAGTTGTTTTCCAATCCCTGCTCTAGGACAAGTTCTTATCCTTAGTGGTCTCAGTTTTCTCATTTTATAATTGGATTAATACCTCTATTGCAAAATTGCATTAAGTATTAAATAAGACATTGCTGGCAGAGGCATTTAAAATGTGATATCTGCTCAATAAATGGTAGTAGCTGGAGTCATTATTCTACATGTCATAATTGAGTAGTTTCATTTTTCTATTATCATTAATTATTATTATTACTATAAGATTACTATTAACTTTATTTTATTAAAACATTATTTTACAGTAAAATTATAAAATTTCTATTATTTTATTCTCCAGTTCTGTGATTGTTCCTATGTCCATTTTGGGGGAGAGAAAAATCTATGAGAAGAAAATGCTTCAGTCTTTCTGAGGCATAATAAGTAACCATACAAAGAGAAGTAGTAGATGTAACAGCAAGAGCAAAGCATGAGTTCAGTCCATTAAGTGCTGAGGAAAGGTACAGTATGTTATTTCTAGCATATAGATTTAGTGTGAGATTACATGTTATTTGACACTCTAAGTGCACACACTCAATAAAATATGACAGAGTCTTTCCTTGGCCAAATTTTAATCAGGGTCTTCTGAATCCTCTTCCCAATTAGTTCTTCACTTTTGTACTTCCATGTCCTATATTGCATGGAATAATATTAGCAAGTATCCTACCAGGATGACTTAGGCACAATCCCCAACCTCCATATCTGATTAAGTTCCCCATCTTCTTCCACTCCCCAGATGACGTCATATCAGCTTGATGGGCCTTCAGCAAAAATTCCATTAGATCAGTTTAGCCCAAATCTCTCCTAACTCTGTTGTTTTTCTGAGTAATTTTCTATGCACTGACCTCCTCACCACCCTCTTTCACCTTTCATAGTCTGCTCCTATGCTATAAATTTTCACTTTTCCTTGTATTTAGAGTTAAGCCCAGTCTCTCTCTCCTGCTGCAAAACCCCATTAAAGTAGGAACCCTGAATAAAATCAGCCTTCCTGTTCTTTACCAAGTGTCATGAATGATATTTTTCTTAACTAGTATCACATGTAGGGATAGGTAGGACTAGGTCACGGAACAATTTTTCAATATAATAGAGCAGAGAGTGTTATCCTTTAGGGAAAGACTAAATAAGATTGGACAAAGGATTTAGAGTACAGAAGTTATTTAGGTCTGAATCTTTTAACATTGGGCAAATTCCCGAGCACATTATTTAATGAAGATAAAAAGGTCACTGGCTAGAAAGCAGAGAATTAGTTAAACAATTTTAGACTAAAAACAGTGAAACCAGTTAGGAACTATTCAGATCAAATATTATGAGTGTATGAAATGAAAGGAGGTATGGAGGGTATAAAATTGTGAATAAGATTTTAAAATATTGTAAAGAAATAGTGCTCGGTTTTACCTAGTACATGCTAGAGAGGTATTTAAAATGTTGAGAGTTTACAGCTCAGGTTCTACTTGGATGGAAGAATATTAATAGGAATTTTGATGATAGGTGCAGTCACAATTGGGCAAAGAAGATACACTCAATTTTGGGCATGCTGAGTTCAATATCTACCATGGTTACTTAACTAGACATGGCTAGCAGTTGGCTGAATATTAAGTTTTGAAGGCCAGAATTGAAGATAGATATTTTTAAGTCATGTCACCGAAATGAGTTTTTAAACCAAGAAAGTGAGTGAATTTAACCAGGAGAATAGGTGGAGCAAAAATAAATGTGGGCAGAAAAAATGTGGGCCCATCTAAAAAAATTTTGTGTTAAAACCCTCCCCCACACACAAAATGACTAATTTTTCAGTTGTGGTTGACATAATCTATGCTAGGGGGAAAAATGGTGAGAAGATAAAAAATAATGCTGAAATTGACAGATTAACCTGTTAAAAGTTCCTGAAAATATTACAATTTTAAAAAATCAATATATTTCATAATTTCCCCAAATGCAGTTTTAACATGCATTATTAAAGTTCATTCGGTACAAGTCTTGCACTTATAACTCATATCAAAACATGACCCAAGAGAAAATTAGACAGCTTAGTATGGCAGGTGCAATTTCTATTTTGTGAGGTGGTAAGTAAGGACTTCCTTTCTTTATCTGCTCATTATCTCACATTGTTTAAAACAATTAGGCCGAATAAATGCAGATCTTTCTGCTAAAGCAAATGCAGATCTTTCTACTTCCTGTTTTTTTTTTTTTTTTTTTACTGATTACATGAACTTTTCAGTCTTTAAACTGACATAGAAAAAATGAGGCATTAGAATCAACATCAATTACATCAGAATCAGAAAGGCTGCATTCACCATTAGAAACTAATTCTTCTTAAATAATCTACATAGTAGGACAGTACAATCAAAATGATATTCTATAAACCAAAGGCAGCTTTTTCAATATACACAGAAAGCTGTCTTCACATGCATTTATTTCTTTAATTCTTATAACAACTCTATGGTTTAGATTATATTATTTTTACCACTTCTGAAGATGAGGATATATAGAAAGTGTAAGTAATTGGCCCAAGTATTTGCCCAATATCAAACAGCTAATAAATAGCAAAAGGTGGGTGTTTTATGTAGGTGGCATGTTTCTATACACTGTGCTTTTAAACACTGCCTTTCACCCCAATATAAAAACTTTTCAAAAGTATAAAATCAGGGGCCAGGACCACTAGACTTCAAATATAGCAGACGTAGAAGAATTTGTTAGACCAGCAAGGATTAGGTTAGGACATTACAAGATCTTCATCGACTGGAGGAAAGAAATTAGCTTCCTCATCCTTTTTTTCAGGTGGGATGGGGTGGTATTCATAATCAAGAAAATGGAGACAATTCACTTAATTCTGGCCTTTGGATAAGGAGGCAAATTCATTGTAATAATGAAATTTCAATCATGGCCATTTCAAAAGCCTCTGAAAAATACTGATGGGCATTTTGGGGCAAATGAGCTTAGCAATTATATGTCTCAGAACGATAAGGAAAATCATGTAATCTTTAAGTAGTAATAATTTCAGTTTTTCAGGACTTTCTCTAGGCTAAAAACAAGTATTATAAGTTGCCAATTTATCTAGAGATGTGGAATTTAGTGATTGTTTATGCACATGTGGAAATAAATGAAACCCATGTAAATAAATACAAACAGAACTGTTTATTCAGAGATAATAAGGGAATCAGTCACCAACACTTGCATTTGGCAGAGACTCAGAAGCACGCAGAGGAGTGGGGAAGCTTTATAGTGGAAAAAAGGGAAGGTATCAGCAGTTATGATTAAGCTCTGATTGGAAGTCATTGACACAAGGAAGCTGGAACCCTGTTAACTAGAAGTAGAACTTCATATCATTGGTTTAGAGAATACATTTGCCTTTCTCTGGTTGGCTCTGAGTTGGGAACTGGATGTTGTGGGCTGCTTCTTTCAGAAGTTGTGAGTCAGAGTTCTATTAACATATTTGGTCTGGCCATTGTTTGTACATTCAGTCTCAGGAACAAACTTAAGCAAAAACAAGACAGTTTTCAGAATTGTACAGAAAAGTTCTTCAGAGGTAAATGACTACAGTGAAGGTATAATGCATGTATGAAAAAACAAGATATGGAAGTCAGGGCCTGCATGGAGCTGCCATGTCACCTCTGCCACCAAATCTCCCTTCTTGGAGCAGTGATAGGAATGCCACCTACATATAAAAACCACCTTTGCTATTAACTAGTCGTTTGATATTGGGTAAATATTTGGGCCAATTACTTATACGTTCTATACATCCTCATATTCAGAAATGGTAATAATAATCTTATCTAAACCATAGGGTTGTTGTGAGAATTAAATGAGTAAATTCATGTGAAGACTAGAGAAGACTACTTGCCTTAATTAAATTTTCACTAGTGCTTATGGTAATGATGGTAATGTTTTTCATCAACAATTCCTGATTGTTCTAAACAGTATTATTTTATTCCTTTCCATGTGAAGTAAATCATGCATATAAGTTTATTCAGAGAAGGATTTAAAGGATGATAATAAAGCACAATGGTAGGAATGACTCTTAACAGAATTTCTATGAAACCAAAGATTAAGTTGGGGTTGAAAAAATTGAAGGTGCATTGATTAGCATGAAAAAAAAAAGGATGCTGAGCAAGCAAAAGTGGTTTGGGGTGGGTTTGTGTTGGGTGATAATAGACTTGACAGTTAGGGGGTCAGAGAGCTATAATAAGCCAAGTAAATGGTAGATAGTAAGGAATTTTGGAGAAACTGGGTAGGGCTCCTATTAGCTCCTTAAGAATCCATAGATTTCCCTTGCATATAAATGAAAAGGACATTTAAAGGAGCATAAAACAGCATCACTTGTTGAGAAATACAAAGGCATTGCTATAATTGTTTTCAACAGACAGTTATGAAAAACCCAGGCAAAGACAGACAGTCACATAGTTATTATCTTTTTTTTCTAAGAAGCTGGGGAGCTATCCATTTGTGCTTATTGAGTATATAATAAATAATAAGAACACTGATAATTCATTCAACCACATTCATCAGTAAAGTAAGCTACTAATAGCATCTACTTCATAGAGTTGTTGTGACCTTTCAATAAATTATTAATGTGAATTTCTACAAAGTACCTAACACAGAAAAAAATGCTGTAAAAGTACTTTCTATTATTATTATTATTGTTATTATTACTACTAGTCAATAGTTTTGAGAACTATACAAAAGACCAAAAAAAAAAAAGACATAACACATAGGCCCAACCAAAGAAGTTCATGACTGAGAAAGGGAATAAGAGTTGTATCAAATAATTACAATACAAACTAAGTACCAAGATTAGGATTACACACAGTGCACCATAGAAACACAGAGGAGACAGTCAGAACTGAAATACTAACCCTAGAGCTGGGATTCCAGATTGGTACAATTCCATTCACACTAAAATCACAAGGTTGCTTTCTGTTATAATATAAGCATCCCAGATGGCAACTGATTAAACTTGACCTGAATGAACTTTTAAAAGGATTAATTCTAATATAAGAGATGAGTAAAGGGTTTGCTTTTAAAAATTTTAATTTAGAAGCTCTTTAATTTCACACTAATTTAAGTCAAACTAAGTTGAGACATGTCTCAGTAGGGCTAGCCTGTATTAATTGAGTATTTGCATTTGTAGTTCATATTTGCTGCCAAGATTTTAAAGTTATTTATCTCAGTTATTGCTCCTGGAGATGAAGTTAAGGAAATACAAAATGTTACTACTATTTAATAAACACAAATATAATATTTTACATTCAAAATACTCATATCATAAATGTATTAGTAATTCAGTTTAATTAAAGAAGACATTTTGTATCAAGGGGTTGAGTAACTTCCCCAAAAATGTTTGACAATAATTTATGTCAACTCAGGTATATCTAACTTTGAGGACAAAAGTTTGGCATTGTTCTTAAAAGCCACGCTGCTTCCCATGACCTAACTGTCAGTAATTATTGTCAAATTTAATACAACTGAATAATGATCAGGTTTTTATATATGGTATTTAGTCATAGTATCATGATACAGATATATATCTCCAAGTTAACAAATATTTAAGAAAATATATTCAAAACCATATTATTACATCACTGATTTGAAACAAAATATTGTTGCTTTTGCTTTAAATGGATTAAAGTTACCTGTCTGCAAGCATCTCTTACTTTTTTTAAACAAAATATTGGCAAAGCAAATATACCATTAGATTAAAAATACAAGGTATCATGACTACATTGAGTGAATGCAAGAGAGGATGGTAATATCAGAAATCCTCATACCAAAGAAGAAAAATAAAATTGATTATCTTAATAATGTAGAAAAATACTTTTTGATAAAACAAAATGCCAATCCTTGATAGAAACATAAGCAACTAAGAATAGAACAGAACAGGAGGCAGATCCTGAGAACAGGCCAGTGCCGCAGGCTTTGTGGCTTGCCACCAATGTCCTCTTCCTACCTCCAGCCAGTGCTCTGTCTTGCAGCCCTCACCCTGGGGGAAGTATCTCTCATTTTAGTGTGAGGCTTGTGCCAGGTAAAGATGACAGTGTCAATTAGGAGGGTGTAGCATCTGCCCACATCGCAACATGGCCATATCTGGGTGCTAGGTGGGTCAGGAGTGCTGTACTGGGCTCTTTTGCCTGTCATTGCCTCTCCTGTCACAAGTCTATGATGCTGGACTTTGAGGATAGGAGCTTTGGAAACGTGGCACCATGACGCCTGCAGCTGTGGAAAGCTCTGGAGATCTGAGGTCTATGGCATTCTCTCACAGGTGTTGGGATCATTTCCCTGGACATCAGCAAACCCTGGGCCGTGAGGGGCCCTTTCACAGTATGGCTCCTCCACTGCTCTGGTATCTATATAACCTTAGGTCAGCTCCACTTACAGTCCTCCTGGGACAGCGAGGCAGCAGGTACACCACGGACATGATGGCACCACCAACTTCCCCACAGGCTGTCAGGAGGGTTTAATAAGATACTGTGTGTATATGTGTATATGTATATGTATATGTATATGATGTATTTTATATGTATATATATATATATATATATATATATATATATATATATGTTATAATTTCACTTGCATTAAGTTCAAACTGTCAGTGTAGTATTAAGGATGATACACACATAGTACAACTATGGGAAAAGCAGGGAAATATAAACAAAAATTCAGGAATTTTTTGGTTTCTCTTCTGGAGGAGAATGGAGATACATCACGAGATATACAATCAAAGAGGGAAGCTCAGAGAATTTCAGTTTTATTAATAATGGTCAATTTCCTAAGCTGCATAATAGATCTGAAGTGTTCATTTTATTAATCTTCATAATGTGTTATGTTTTTTTCTTTTTATGAATTAAATATTTTATAATATATGTAGAAATTATTTAAGCATTTATAGAAAATGCTCTCAGAGGTATAATAAATGCAAAAATAAGAAGACAAAAACAGAAACAAGACCAGCTACATAAAATTCTATCATTTTTATGACATGTGAAATAATATACGCATATTTTTTCATATATTAAAGTAAATTAGTTCTAGAAGTAATAGGAAAAAATGTATTCCTCTTTCTCTTGAGATTGGGTATCAAATGGATGAGAGATTTAGAACTAGAAAAGTGAAAAAAATTTTCTCAAAGTCACAAAACAATGGCAGAGCCAGGCCCAGATTCATTCTTTCCTTTAGAAAATAATTACTGAGCACAAGCTATGTGTCAGGAACTGGTCAGGCATTTTGGAAGCTCCAAAAAAAAAATGAAGAACTTTTCTTTCAGAGACTAAAATTCTAGCTGGAGGAAGTAAGAATAAAAAATAAACATGATAGATTGATAAATAAATACTATATCATGTTAGAATGTGATAAACACCTAGAATGACAGGCTAGAACAGGGTTGAGGTAGTGAGGACTGGCAGGGTCAGGTTGCAGGGTTAAATAGGATAGTCACGGCCGGCCTTATTAAGAGGCTGAGGATTGAGCAAAGGCTCAATGAAGGAGAAGAATGAGTGAGTCAAGCATGTATCTAGAGAAAGTCAGCTAAAGCAGGCCCTGAGAAGCAGGGGCAACATTCAAGTTGGAAAAGTCAAGTCTGCTGATTTAGTTTCATTATTGTCATTACTAGACTGCACCATTTACTCCGAGAGTTTTGCGTTTCTCACCCTAGAATGGATTGTTAGATACAAACTGTGTGCACAGAAACAATTTTTTTCTTTTACTTATATCAATTAATTTGTAATTTAGTATTTTATGTCAGTTGTATTTGGTCCTAAAAATGAGGTTAAATTGAGATCACACTGTCAACCCAAAGAAATGTCACGAAAGACACGAACAAAAGGATGACATAAAGAGTTTTAAATCTTTTCCATCTTTCCAGTCATTTATATCTTGAATGTGGGCCAAGTTCATGGGACACATATGAAATTCATTTGTTTTCAAAGATTGAATGCATTTATTTCATAATAAAGGAAATTTTAAAAAGATATATTGCTTAAATCTAAATCACTTATTTTCCCAGCATATTTTTAAAACAATGGAAGAAAGCTTTCTCTAAAATCTTCTTTTTCAAGGAGAAAAATGTATCAGCATATGAAGAGAAGATAAGGCCATCAATATTAAAAATATAAGTCGATATTAAAGAAGAAAAATCAACCCACAATCTACCTGGGAGGATCTGTAGAGGAAAAAACGGAAAAAAGAATACTTACAGCTTTTATCCTCACAAATTATGTTGCTGTAAGGTCTTAAATTGTTTTAATCTTCTCTCTACATGATGCTGGTTTTCTTGACCTTGCAAACGTTATTCGGTATCTGTTCATATATCTGTGAAAACAAGGGCAATGATCCCTTTTCTCTTCTCTCTCTGTGGATCCTTTGGGATAATTTAGTGACTTTAATATCTAATTCCAGCTACTATTATGTCCATTGCCTTTGTTCTCAAAACTCACACCACTGACCTAATAATGGACAAAATGACAGCCATGTCTATAGCCACTAACAAAAGACTCTCCATAGCCTTATATTGCAATATAATGAAGAGAAATTACAAGTGGGTAGTCAGCAGCAACTACCCAGAGAGAATTCGAGGATGGAATGAAAGGAACAGTCTTGACAATATCCTCATAAATGTGCCACTGACCTGATGGGAGAGAAAGCATGCTTTCTAGTTAATTTTCTATATTAGGATAATGAGAAGGAATAGACAAACTGTCAGTGGGTTCATTTGGCTAATGTTTCAGCCAGCATACACGGCACAGCTCCCACTAAAAGGGGTTAAAGGTGGACTAAAATATATATAATTCTAAGCTGCTTCTTTTGGCCTTACAAAATAACAGCATAGGGTCACTATAGATAGTGATTTGAGGATGAAACCAATAATTTATAGTTCATTTCTTCTACTAGATTCTGATTTTTGCAAAATATTTTATTTTAATAACCTCTGCTGGCTGAATTATATGGAAAGCATCAAGTCTAGCCTTATATTTTCCATAGTTATGAATAGCTCCCCGGGTAGTCAAATAAATATCTGTTTTTGTGGATGCTCATTCTACCCATTTTCAAAATGTAATATTGAGTATGCATTGTTCAAACTAAATGGCAACTATTCAACCTAAAGACCAACTTCTCTTAAAATTTTGACAAGGAATGAATGAATATAATATAAATATGTAGTGAATATCTGACTTTGCTTATAGACTGGAAAAGCTGCTGACTCCTAGCATAAACACCCCACATTATAGCTGTAGAATGACTGATTAAAGGATTGTACTTATTAGGTCTAAACATTACAGATCCACTGAGAATACAAGAATGGTTGTAAAGTATTTATATGACATATTTTTCTAAAATATTCTGCAATCAGCTGTTCCTATGAGAATTGTGAGGTGGATTACTATCTTCTCGAAGCGTTGCATTGTGAAGTCAGGTATGGAATATACCTGTCAGGAAATTACCCGGGGTGATCATTTATGGCAGGAATTGGGCTGAGATAAAGATATACTCTTACTATATTATAGTTAATTTATTGACTGAGCTCCCCATTTGAGAATAAACTTATTGCTTCTTGCTCATTTTGTTCCTTTAAACCCTTGAATCCCAATACTACTTCAGGCAACTCTCTTTGTGTAATAATTATAAACATTTAAAGATAGCAATTATCTATAAATTGATTTCCTTTAATTGATTCTCCAGAATGACTATGAGTAATAAACATGACATAATGTAAAAGACATGATTGGAGTTAAGCCTAGTTCTTGCATTAATATAGAGATTTGGGCAAGTAACTCCACTTTTTATTGCTCATCTGAAAATAAGAGACTTTGAACAACTGATTTATCTTGTGATTTCCAGCCTAAAAAGTCAGTACTTTTATTTCCTTCATGTTTATATAATGGTAAATTCAAGAATTATACCTTTTTTTCTTGATTATCTTCTGGAAAAAAAAAAGTTTTACATTATCTAATACTTAAACCTATATTCCAGTGACTGCTTTTCTGGCAACATGATCATGTGTAGGCTGATAAAGTTGCTATGTCACTGAGTTTCTGAAACAAATTTATATCAATGGGAAAGAAAAAGATGGAGATACAGGTAACTGACAAGGAGCTTTGAGTAAGTGCATGATGCATTGTGCATGTTATTTAAATCTATCACATGTATTCTCAGTGGAAGATAATTAAAGAAATACTCTTACACTAATTATATTTCAGAACCATATGTTAAATAGTCCAAAATTGTTTTCAGTTCATTTCAGTTAGCATAAATAATTAAAATGGGGTCACACTTAAACATCCTATTTCCTGAGATGGCTAACAACCCTGAAATAATTCACCTTAATTTGATGCTGTGGGCTTGTTGCTAAGCTTTCAGCAAAGTAGGGTGAAATCCTTGAACAAGATATTAGAAGGTTTAGTTGGTCATTAACACTTGAGTAAAAATTAATTTCTGTGGCTTACTAACCCAACTGTAAAAAAAAATGGGATATAGACATGACAATGTGGTGGACAATATAATAAGAGATTTATATCTACAGTCTCATTTTAGAGAGTAGGTATGAATAACAAGCAAGAACAGGTGCTGCTAGTTAGAAAGTAATTCTAGAATCTTAGGATTGATGCCAAGGGAAGAAAGGAGCAAAGAAAGATAGAGTAACACTCAATATCCTAAAATACTTTTTGATATTGTCTCTAGTTGATCCTGGCCTCATGAAAACTTTCTGTGGGAAATTGAATTATTGGTGACAATTAATTCAAAATGGATCAAAGACCTAAATATAAGACATGAAACAATAAATTACATAGAAGAAAACTTAGGTACTAAACCTATTAGAGAATCTTTTGTGAATTTAAACTCAAAAGCAAGAGAAGTTAAAACAAAAAATAAATGAATGGGACTATATCAAACTAAAAAAAATACACAGCAAAAGAAATCATCAACAAAACAAAAAAGCAACTAATAAAATGGGAGGAGATATTTGCAAACAGTGCCTTCTATAAGGGGCTAATATCCAAAATATATAAAGAAGTCATACAACTCAACAATAACAATGACAAAAACAATCCAATTTAAAAATGGGCAGATGACCTGAACAGACCCTTCTTCCAAGAAGAGATACAAATGGTCAATAGACATATGAAAAGATGCACAACTTCACTAGCTATAAGGGGAAGTCAAATCCAAACCACAATGAGATACTACCTTACACCTATTAGAATAGGTGTAATACAAGTAATAACAAATATTGGAGAGGTCATGGGTAAAAAAGGAGCCCTATACAGTGCTGGTGGGTATGCAAACAGGTACAGCCACTATGGAAAACAGTATGGAGTTTCCTCAAAAAATTAGGAATAGAATTACCATATGACCTAGCAATTCCTCTTCTGCATATCTACCCAAAATGTTTAAATATTTAATCTTCTATTTATACACTGATGGAAATAATACTATTTGTAAAGAGCACCATTTATTGAAGTGTTACCACGTGCCAAGGATTGTGATGAGCGTTCTATATAAATTATTTTATTTAATTATTATAGTAACACTTTATATTGGCTCTAGTATTATTCTCATTTTACAGTTGAGAAAGTTAAGGCAAGATTCTATTTTTTAAAAATTTCTTAGGCCACATTGAAGCAAAAATGTTCTGGTGTCTGCTATCAACATATGGAAAATAATGGTCTACTGAAAAATAGCTGATTTACATAAATGACCGCTGCTTTATGTAAAGATCACCATGGAACAAGGTGGTCACCACTATGTTAAAGACTTTCCAAATATCTGTCAACACATCTAATAAGTAGAGCCTCTGCCATATTTTTCTTGTTTGTTAATGATTGATGTTGTTAAATGGAACAGCATTAAAATCTTAACATCAAGATATATTTAATCTATTGCTTCTCTCTGATCTCCTAAAATACTCTGACACATAAGGAAATTAGATTAATCTAACATGATTAATTTCTTATATAGCCTTGTTTATAACTCCCCAGTACTAGGTAGCTGGTGTTCATCTAGCTGTTGCCAATTGATTTTTGATGATAAATTCTAATAAATTCTATCTTTCTTTCTTCTTCTTTTTTTCTGCACTGAAATTTAGATAAAATATATCATTACTTTGAGTGTTTGGAAAAGATATAAATATATTTAATTGTGTAGATCTGTTTTATTAGAAAAAAAAGCTTTTTTGTGTCTGTTTAGTTATATAGTACTTCTACACATTCTATGCTTCTATTTCTAAGAACTGGAATGTTTTCTCATTCAGCTACTGGTAGTTTTTAACAGTTGTCCTAGAATCTTTGACACTTAAACTATAATTCCATAGACCATCTCCTGTGATCTCCATTAGCTTCTGAAATTCACTTTCTACCATAGCATATTGAAAATGTCTAATAGTCTGAAAAGCGCACAGAATGATATCAAGTTAGGCAGCAGAAAGAGAAGCTCCACAATGAAAAACCCTGCTTCAAGGGTTCAAAGTCCATTTATGTATTCAGCTGACTATTTATAGAGATCCTTTCTTCTACAAGGGTGTTGGAAGCAGATTCTGAAGAACGTGCAGAGGTAGTCTCATTATATCTAGGAAAAGTAGCTAGGCACATTGAAAACACGCGCAAAGTGTTTTTATTACATGTTGAGTACAAATAGTAAGCATTGAAGAAAACATACATCAAAATTTTTGATATCCATGAAATCTTGATGGTTAAAAAGATGAGATATATAAAACTATACAAATATCCTGAATATTTTCTTTTTTGTCACTGTGAAAGTAGCTTAGAGATATTAAATTTATTTTCTAATATACACACAAATGAACACTTCAAAAATACCACTGATATGTATGGTCTTTGAGAAAAAGGGAATAATTTTTCCTATTAATTTTTCTAGATCTTACAGCTGTTATATTTTCTAGTTAAACTTGTTTCCTATATTTTTATTAATTTTTCTGTTTATTGTTCTTATATCTCTTTATTGGAATTATTACAATTTTAATCGATTTTATATTTCATTTTTTTAGATTTCTTAGTGATAATGAGCAATTTAACTTGCATGAAATTTCAAGAGTTTGAGCCTAGTGAGCTCTAAGTAAGCTAATATTAAATTTAATTACATATTTCTATTTATGTCTCATTTAATTTTTTTTAATCAAAGTCGTACAATTTTCAGTGTACAAGTCTTCACTTTTTTGGTTAAACTTATTGGTAGGTATTTTATTCATTTTGATGCAATTTTAAGTGTGATTATTTTCTTAATTTCTTTTTCTGCCAGTTCATTAATAGTATATAAAATACAAAAGATTTTTGTATATTGATTTTATACCTGCAAATTTACTGGATTTGTTTATTAGTTGTAACAGATTTTTGTGTGTGTGTGTGTTGTCTTTAGGGTTTTCTATATATAAAATTATGAGATCTGCAAATAGTGACAATTTTACTTCTTTTTTTCCATTTTGAATTTTTTAAAATTCTGTTTCCCATCTAATTGCTCTGAATAGAATTCCAATTCTATGTTGAATAAAAGTAATATGACTGGGCACCCTTGTCTTATTCCTGATCTTAAAGAAAAAGTTTTCAGATTTTCACTATTGAGTATGATGTTAGCTGTAGGCTTGTCACATATGGCCTTTACTATGTTGAAATACATTCTATTTGTACCCATTTTGTAAATCTTCATCATAAATGAATGTTGAATTTTGTCAGATGTTTTTTCTATGTCTATTGAGATGATTATATATTGTTTTCTCCATTTTGTTAACGTGGTATATATCATATTGATAGTTTTGCAGATGTTGAACCATCCTTGAGTCCCTGTATTGAATTCAGTCTGCTAATTTTTTAAGGCTTTTTGCAACCGTGTTCATCAGGAAGGTTTTTTTTAAGTATGATTTTCATAGTTTTAGGGCTTTACTTTGTCATTTAAGTGATTCACTTTCACTTTTTCCATTGCAGCTTTTATAATATGGTATCTGAATCTGTCACACATAAAAAATACTCAATAAGTACTTTATTTACCCTTTTCCTTCCTATCAGTCATACAAAGTGATTTATTTCATTACAAATTACCTTTCTTTTCTTGTATTTTTTAAGCTAAGCATTACTTTTTCAATGATTTCTCTCTGAGTCAGTACTACAGATTAAAAAGACTGTTGTTGGCATTTGTATCTCTCCAAATATATTGAGATGAATCATTATAATTCTTTCTTTGTGTCATATGTAGGATTTGGATGCACAACAAAAGCACAAATCATTACTATATATTTGTTACTCATCTAAAACGCTTTCCAAAGAGAGGGGGGAGAAAAATCTAAATTGAGGTGATTTAAAAGAGAGTTCACTTCCCAGGCAACATACCAGAAAGATTATTTCACTACAGCATAAAAATGACTGATGGTCTTACAGGAATATATGATCTAAACTATTTTTATCTTTGCAAGGTTCATATTAATATGATTAGTAAACATTTGGATTTTATATTATGTTTGATAAACTAACGCATCATAAAAATAAAAAAATTGCTGATCTTCATTTTGGAAATGAATGAAAGTAATAAAATAATGAAATATAGAAGATTCTAGATGACATATTTTTGCATAGTTTAGAATAATTTAATTTCAGAGCAATAATTTTGCAAGAAGAATTTCATCTACAGAGAAGGGACACTCCTTTTAATAATTATTATACCTCTCAATTACTATTTTAGTAACATCAATAATAAGAAATACTAGAAACATATATTTCTCTTGCTTTCATCTTCTAAGAGCACACATACTTTAAATAATTGTGATTTTACCAAGTGTGATGTTGTTCATCTTTGCAATAACTGCACAAAGCAATAAATGGTAAGAATTAAAATCATAATGATCTCAATTTTATTTTTTAAAAAAGACCAAACATAAACTTTCAGAATAATTTATGACATATACTAAGATTTTTATTTCTAGTTCAAGATGCAGAAGCATAGGGAAGAAGCAAGTTTAAAAAAGAAAAACATAGGAAAAGGAAAGCTAAAACATACTCATATACACATACTTGCACTCATGCACACTAAGGGAGATTTTAGGTTTTCATCTATAACTAACAATATTATATATATATATTTTATATTTTCCTAATATTTCTTATATTAAGTATGTCTAACATGATACTAACAAGTACATCACAATATATTTTACGTATTTAAACTATCAAAGAGTTTTAGACATATATTTAGCAATAATTATATTACTCTGTTTTAAATTGTCAACTGCTCATTCTTGAAAAATTTTAGTACTTTTGATTCTTTCAAAATTTTTGACATTCTACATTTTCACTATTATTTTTATAAATGTCATTTTCTGAAACTTTTTTTTGTGAAAAAAATACTATATTACCTAAATTTACAGTGATAGCCACATTTGTTTTATTAAATGCTTAGCATTTCTTGTGCATTCATAAAATGAAAAAAATGTACATATAGAAATAGTTTATAACTAAATGATAAATTATATCAAAGAAGTCTATAAAAATATGTTTAAAATTTCAATTATGATTATCTAACTGTGTTTAGGTTGGAAACCTGAAAGCACCTACTTTGGATGTTTTCTGAACAAATATGACTTTTCTGGCTTTTAAAACAGAATAAATAATATAATGATATGTTTATCTTTTAGAAATTAAACTGGTATAAAATAGACTTTTTTCTAAGATAAGTTCATGCTTGTTAGCTTAATATACATATTAAAATCTTTGAATTTCTAGTATTGCCAAAACTTGCCTCCCTGTATCTAAGTCAGTGAGCCAAGCCTCTCCCTGCCCAAACTGGATATTAGGAGAAATAAGTTATCAAAAAAAAAAAAACAACAAAAAACTCCAGGAAGGGGGAAGATGGCAGACTAGGTAAAAGTAGAGTTCGTCTCCTCCCAGGACTGCACTCAAATTACAAACAATTTAAAAAATAATCATCGTGGAGAATCATCTGAAGTCCAGCTGATCATTACACCTACATCTGATACTATAAAGGAGCAACATCAAAGCAGGCGACCAGTGCTGTGAGCCGCACTTCATTGGTGGGGAAAGGAAGATCACTGCTTTCATCGTGAACTTGGGCAGATATCGAGGGCCTGTGGGCCAGTCTCAGACAGCAGCTGGTCTTGCTGTGACCTGGGTCTTATGTGGGAACTCACAATAGTTACCAAATTAGCAGCAAGACTGAAACTGTATTGATCTGACTGCCACTGTCTCTCTAAGACCCTGCCACACCTATCCTGCAGACTGCCCAGGGCACTGTTATTGGCTTGCTGCCAAGCCCAGCTCTGAGTGATTCAGGACCAAGTGTTCACAGATAGTTGGTCATCATGAGTGGCCTTTCCAATGGCAGCAAAAGCGGCCAGCCCTGTAAGCTACATTTCAGTTCCCAGTGGGTGACCAATGCTATGAGCCACATTTCAAAACATGGCGGAGTGAGAAATGTCCTCAGATCTCTCCCCTTGATACAACAATAAGCTGAACAATTATAACTCAACAAAAAACACCCAAACTACACACCAGCATGTCTTAGTGTGGGATCAACACATAAGAGCTACCACAGGTACTTTAAAGCATTTTTATAAAGCAGGGAACCAAGAGGCTTAGACGCCACCTACTGGAAACTAAAAGAAAAACTTCTTCTTTGCAACAGACTACAGTCAGACCTTTATATAATAAACCTTCTTCCTGGAAAACAGCATAATACATTTCTATTAATGCCCAGGTGGAGAAATAGTCCATTAAACATCATGAACAAGCAAGGTGACAAGGCATTTCAGAAAAAAAGAGAAAAATCTCCAGAAAATAAGCTGACAGACATAGAAATCTGCTACTTAAATGACAGAGAAGTTAGGATGGTACTTCTGAAAAAACTCAATGAGATCGAAAAATCATATCAACAATTTAGGAATTGAAAAAACAACTAGATGAGCAGAGCAAGGAGATTGAAATTCTCAAAAACAACCAAATAGAACTTCTAAAGATGAAAAACACACTGCAAGAGTTGAAAAATAAAATAGCAAGCTTGGAAAATAGAATTGGCCAAATAGAGGAAAGGATCAGAGATATCGAAGACAGAAATCTAGAAATGCATCAGAAGGAAGAAGAAATAAACCAAAGAATGAAAAATAATGAAACAGAAATACAAGAACTAGCTAATACCATCAGAAGAGGAAACATAAGAATGACAGGCATTATTGAAGGTTAGGAAAAGAAGCAAGGATTAGAAAGCATTTTCAGACAAATAGTGGATGAGAATTTCCCAAATATAAGAAATGAGCATTAGCTTGGAATTCAAGAATTCAACAGAACACCCAATTATCTCAACTCATAAAGGCCTTTACCAAGACATATTGTATTAAAGTTATCAAAAATCAGTGACAAAGATAGAATTCTCAAGGCATCCAGGGAGAAGAAAATGGTAACATATAAAGGTAACACCATTAGATTATCATTGGACTTCTGAGCACAAACCTTACAAGCTAGAAAGGAATGGAATCAAATATTTAAATTATTAAGTGAAAAGAACTACCAGCCTAGAATAATGTATCCAGCTAAACTCTCCTTTAGATTTGAAGAAATTAAGACCTTTCTAGATATACAAAAATTGAAGGAATTCTCTAGAAAGGTCATATCATTACAGGCCTACCTCCAAAAACAAGAACAAGCCTAAATAAATAACCTAATGCTTCATCTTAAAAAACTAGAAAAGGAAGAACAAATGAAGCCTAAAGTCAGCAGAAGGAAAGAAATAAAACTAGAGTAAAAATAAATAAAATTGAAAATAAAACAAAAAAAATAGAAAACATAAATGCAACAAAGAGCTGGTTTTTTGAGACAATTAATAAAATTGACAAACTCCTGGCTAGACTCACTAAAGAAAAAAGAGAAAGGAGACAAATAAACAAAATCAGGGATGAAAGGGGAAATTATAAAGGATCATACAAGAACACTTTTAAAAAGTATATAACATCAAATATAATAACCTAGAAGAAATGGACCAGTACTTAGAAAAATATAACCTTCCTAGACTGAATCAAGAAGAACTGGAAAATCTAAATAGACCAATCAGCAGAATGGAAATTGAAACAATCATCCAAAACCTACCAAAAAGTAAAAGTCCAGGACCAGATGGCTTTACCAGTGCATTCTACTAAACATTCAAAGAAGATTTAATACTTATTTTACTCAAACACTTCCAAATAATCAAAGAGGAGGCAATACTTCCCAACTCATGTTATGAGGCCAATATTACTTTGATACTGAAACCTGGTAAAGATAATACAAAAAAAGAAAACTACAGACCAATATCTCTCATGAACGCAGATGCAAAAATTATAAATAAGATACTAGCGAACCGAAAACAGCAACATATTAAAAAGATTATGTATCACAATTAAGTGGGCTTCATCCCAGAGGTACAGGGATGGTTCAACATATGCAAATCAATTAATGTGATACAGCACATAAACAAATAAAAAAATAAGAATGATAACATCATATCAATAGATGCAGAAAAAGCCTTCAACAAGATGCAGCACCTATTTATGATCTAAACACTTCACAAAATTAGTATAGAAAAAAAGTACCTTAATATAATAAAGGCCATCTATGACAAACCCTCAGCCAACATTATACTTAATGGTGAAAAACTAAAAACCTTCCCTCTAAGATCAGGAACAAGACAAGGCTGTGCACTATCGCCGCTATTATCAATACAACATTGGAGGTCCTAGCAAGTGCAATCAGACAAGAGAACCATATAAAAGACATCCAAATGGGAAACAAAGAAGTCAAACTGTCACTATTTGAGGATGACATGATTCTCTGAATAGAAAACCCTAAAGATTCCATAAGAACACTACTAGAAGCAAATATGATGAAGTTTCTGGTTACAAAATCAACATTCGAAAACCCATAGCATTCCTATACTCTAACAACGAAGTGTCAGAAAAAGAAGTAAAAAAATAATAATTTCTTTTGCAATTGCAACAAAAAGAATAAAATACCTAGAAATAAATTTAATGAAACATGTGAAAGATCTATATAATGAAAATTACAAGACTTTATTAAAGAAATTGAAGCAGATACAAAGAGATGGAAATATATTTCATGCTCTTGGACTGGAAGAATCAACATAGTTAAAATGACCATATTACCTAAAGCATTTTACAGATTTAATGCAATCCCCATCAAAATCCCATTGGAATTTTTTAAAGAAATAGAACAAAAAAACATCAAATGTGTATGAAAGCACAAAAAATCCTGAATTGCCAAAGCCATCCTGGGAAAAAAGAACGAGGCTGGAGGCATCACTCTGCCTAAGTTCAAATTATATTACAAAGCAACAATAATCAAAATGGCATGGTATTAGCAGCAAAACAAACACACAGACCAGTGGAACAGAATCAAGAGTCCAGAAGGAAACCCATATTTATATGGGCAAATAATTTTCAACAAAAAAGTGAAAAACTTACAGTAGAGAAAGGAAAGCCTCTTCAATAAATGGTGCTGGAAAAACTGGAAAGCCACATGCGAAAGAATGAAACTAGACTGCTGTCTATCACCACATACCAAAATTAACTCAAAATGGATCAAGAACCTGAATATAAACCTAAAACAATAAAATGCATAGAAGAAAACATAGAAATGAAACTCAAGGACCTTGGTCTTAAAGAGGACTTTCTGAATTTGACCTCAAAGACAAGGGAAGTAAAAGCTAAAATGAATGAATGGGACTACACCAAACTAAAAAGCTTCTGCTCAGGAAAAGAAACCAACAAGGTAAAGAGACAACCATCAGAATGAAAAAAAATATTTGCAAGCAATGCCTCCGATAAGGGCCTAATATCCAAAGTATACCAAAAAAAAAAAAACAAAAACAAAAAAACCATACAACTCAATAACAACAAAAAAAACAAATGATCCAATTAAAAAATGGGCAGAGAATCTGAAAAGATACTTCCCCCTAGAGGACATACAAATGGTCAACAAACATGAAAAGATACTGAACATCGCTAGTTCTTTAGAGAAATGTAAATCAAAACCACAATGAGATACCACCTCACATCTTTTAGAATGTCTATAATCAACAGGACAAATAATAACAAATGCTGGAGAGGATGTGGAAAAAAAGAAACCCTCAAACACTGCTGGTGGAACTGCAAATTGGTACAACCACTATGAAAAACAGTATGGAATTTCTTCAAAAAGCTAAGAATTGATCTACCATATGATCCAGCAATCCCTCTACTAGGTATTTACCCCAAAGACTTAAAAAATCATATAATAAAGATTTTTACACTTCAATGTTCATAGCAGCATTATTCACAGTGGCCAGGACATGGAAGCAACTGAAGTATCCTATGATAGATGATTGGCTAAAGAAGCTGTGGTACAATGGAATATTACTCAGCCACATGAAGAGATGAAATACAGGCTTTTGCGACAACATAAATTGACCTTGAGAGAATCATGTTAAGAAATAAGCCAAAAAGAAAAAGTTGAAAACCACATGACATCATTTATATGTGGGCTATAAACCTAAAAGCAACAAAGGAACAGGACAAACAAACAGAAACTCATGGACACGGACTATAGATTAGTGGTTACCAGAGGGTAGGGAGTCGCGGAGGAGGAAGGAGGTCGATGGGGTAAAGGGGGTCAAATATAGGGGAGTAGGGGAAGGGTGAAGTGAGTAAAAGGGATCAAATATATGGTAGCTGAGGAAACTGGATTTTAGGTGGTAAACACACAATAGAATATATAGATGTTAAATTATAATATACACCTGAAAATTATATAATTGTATTAACCAATGTTACCCCAATAAACTTAATTAAAAAAAAAAAAAAAACAAAACATTTGTGATGTGATAGCCTTGAGTCTAAGTGCAGGGAGCTCTGACAGAAACTACTATCCATCACAGGCTGGTGATGCGGTAGACCATATTTCCTTCTGTGAAAGATGGTTTAAAAGCCACCAGGAATCCTTGGCATTTTCCTCACAAAAATAAGCCAAGTAACAAACAGTGGAAGCCCAGAACAGTCAAGGCCCATAGAAGTATCACTGTTGTTCATGACGGAGAAAGAATATCTAACTTATGACTCTTTAACTTTGGCTAATTGTGTGGGCATTGAAGGAGGTAGTAATTAGTGCTCTTTCTATTATTTCATTTTCTCCTCATGCTTCCTATAAAATATCTGGTTTTTTTTTTTTCAGAGATGTAGATATCATGAACTGTGAGGTGAGTGTTGGTATATTAAGCTCATCTAGAAACCATTTTGTAATCAAGACCACATTCAGGAGTTATCAGTTACACATATCAACATATCATTTTGAGTAGGCAGCAGTCCTTTGTTTGAAATATAAAATGTCTGAAATGCACTAATGAGATTTCAAATGCACTTTTATTAACCAATGCATCTGTAAGTTCCAACAAACATAATTAACCTTGATATTACAATTATAACCAATTTGATCTTACTTGCTGCAGATATAAACTAACATTTTATCTTTAGCCGTCAAATGTAGACATTAGGGTGAATTCCCTGTGAGTGTTTACATGTCAAGAAAACATATTGAAGACAGTTTTTCTTATTTTACACCATTTTACTTTTCTTATTCAAACACTCCTGATTTTGCTACATTTTTAACCCACAGCAGGCTACTCTGAAAGATAGAAAAACCTGGCTTTGCTCCCGGGGTTTCAGTCTCTTTCCCCTGTGTTTTCACAGCACTTTATAAAACATGGTGGCTTCAATTTTTCTATTCTAGCTATATGCTCTAATGGTTGATTTTAAATTATTGCCCCAGTTCCTAGAGTCCTGGGTTTCTTTGTTTGTTTGCTTTTTTCTTATTCATTGTCAGATGAATCTCTGAAGCTTGTGTAATACATAGCTAATATTGGCTTTCAAACATATTTGAGGAATAGATAAATTAATTAGTCTACCAAGATCAGGAAATGCCTAGCTCATACTTAAATAAGGCACGTTCAAGCCAACATTGACAAGCAAAAAGCGTACTTAACTAATCACTGAAGTTGGGGTGCAGGATTAATTTATGTATCTCCAGTGATTTCCCTTCAGCGACAGTTATAAAAATCATTTTCTATGTCATTTTTCTGAAATTCCGTCAAATATAAATCTCTAAAATAGAGGAACAGTCATAAAGATGCAACACACAGACGAACATTTGTTAGAGCTTCAGACTAGTAAACATGCCTGCTCATAATTAATACATCTATTTTATATTTTATCTTACAGGTCTCTCCAAAATCCAAGACTCAAATTCTTGTTTTGCTTTTATAAAATATCTTCTAAAGGGAAGAGATCGTATCTTATTTTTGTACTTTTTCTTACATAACAAAGTTACATGTGATTATTGGCATGTTTTTTCCCCCAAGATGAATAATTGAAAATTGTAAAAACATGTGAGACCAGGAAGCAGGTGCAGTTTTTCAGTAGTATTCTTTATATCTGTCCGAGTTTTTGAGTTCAACTTGACAGAAATTAAATATACTTTACTTCCTGTGAGGAATAAGGTTCTCCTGACAATCATCTCCAACCAGAGGAAGAAACATGACTAATGAAAGTCAGTATTTTATTTTAATTCCCCTAGAAATCTTGTCTCCCTAAGGGTGAAACACATTTCTGAAGAAACATCAAGAAGAATAATGTTTTACTTGGTGCCATGAACTCAAAGTAGATGTATGTTGATTTTCAGTATTTGTTTACACATTCTGTCTTTAAATATACTGTCTGCCAAAAAGAAATTTACTTAGTTTATTACTGCCAGAAGTTGAATATTTTCAAGAGGTTGTTATTTTGATTTGGCATTTAATTTTTTCTATCTATGAAATGGGTGAATAATACTTCCCACATAAAATGTTTGTGTAGACTAGATGAGGCAATAAATATCAATTGAATGTGGTACCTAGATTAAAAATGCCTAGAACAGTTCTTCAAAATAAGAAATTACCCACAAATATTAATCTCATTTTGTCATTTTTCAATTCTAATTTCATTCATCTTCATTTTTAATTTTCATTTCATTTTTTAATTTTGTTTTTGTTTTTTCTCTCTTCCCTTGGGAAAATGAAGAAAATGACAGTCCTCACCTATAAATAAGAAAGATGGAGAAATGAAAACACCTACTAGTGTTGAGCTACCAGGTGACGAGGTGGCCACTTAGGACAGTAAACCAAACTGAAATTAACAAAGCCTTCCTTCACTTACTGTGGGAGTGTAATCCAGAGGCAAAATAAGCTCCAGCTCTGTTGGGAACCATTCTTGCCGAATGCCCTACAGCTGAATGCTCTCCAGCTGGAGGCCCTACAAACCCGGTTAAAGTTGCCTGCAAACTAGAAGTTTTCAGAGCAGGCCGGCTCCGTGCAAAGAAGTTTGGCTTAATGAAAAACAAGTGAGAGGAGTTATGTAAATGTCAAGCAATTGGTTATAGGTGTGTGGGTTTTGCTTTTCATGCATTGTCAAGGGTATAAATATGCAGTGTTAAATAAACTCCAGCAAAGTATTCCCTGTGAGCCCTCCCGACTCTATTTCTCTCTATCTTTTGTCTCTCTCTCTCTCTCTATCTCTCTTTTTCTATCTTTCTCAATCCTCACTCCTCCTCGGGAACTGTTCGATTTTAGCCGGTGGGCTCCGGCACAGGTCCCTCGTGTTTTCTTTTCCTCATGAAGCAGCACTGGTAGATGGTCGGATGACATGCGGTGCAGGTGCAAAAAATCATCCCAGTCCTCAGATGCAATAAACAAGTGTCCTGTCTTTTTATGGACCCAGGGTACCAGGGGTGGGGAAGAGAGGCAGAGGAAAGAGCAGGAATACAAAATTCATAGTGGCCTAAAGTGCCTCGGCCAAGGCTTCCGGATAAGGAGGTCTCGGTGGATTTGAACTAGAAATGCAGAGCTGCCTGTGAGCATGTTGGTGGGATTAGGGGCTGGTCCCTCAACCACAACGCCCTCCATGAAGCTTTAACTCACAGGTCATGCACCAAGCCTGGTATGGGGAGAGCGACTTTTTCTATGAGATCTGACAGTCAAAACCTTTTAACGACCTATAGGCAGGCCTGAAAAATCACATATAGATATTTTGCCTGGAGTCAGAGACTCCTTAGTTACTTTGGCAGATGTAAAATTAGAAAGCAAATCACTCACATTAGAGAGAAAATTATATACTAGAGAAAAGGTCCTGGCAATTCTAAATTACAAACTAGACATAAGTGACATCAGGAAAAATGAACATGTCCAGTGTTGGAGCAATAACTAAACAGACTGTAGTCTACATGATGATATATTAGGTAGCAGCTGTAAATTGTGTTTTCAAGAAATAGTTTATGGTGTGAGAAAATATTTGCAGTATAACTTGAAAAGAATGTAGAGTACCACATTTATATAAGTGAGGGACCCCAATTTGTTGCTTTATCTATTCATGTGTTTGTGTGTGACCTTGAGAAAGCATATGCAATATTAAAAGCAGAATTCCTAGATAATTGGATTATGAAAAAGAACTTTGTACCTTTATAGGACTTATTATAATTATTAAATGTAGAGTTATGTAGACAGGTAAAAAAAACTTTAAAGATATGCTGTCTGAGCTAAAGCGAAGGAGTTATGAGAAGCCTGCTCAGGTGCACTTGTCACTCCTCGCAGCATAAGAAGATGCTGAGGATGAAAAGAAACGAGATCCCAGAGGGGAAAGAAAAATTCACTGGAAACTGCCTCTCTACGAAACTTAAGTTTGCTTCTTTGCTTGGCTTCTAGCTTGCCAATCTTTTGTGTGTGTGAAAAATCATGCATACAAATAATAATTTAGTAAATCTAACATTAATTAATGGATACCAAACATTTTTGATGTTTGTAAGGACCTGGGAGGAAAAAAACATTTTTTTTGAGATAAAAAGTAAGTTATGACCATTACTGAGAAACCACTTCATTACCTCCTCCTCACTTTCTCCCAGGTTTCCACACTACCTTTATTCTTCAGCCGTGAATGCCCAGCTGAGTATCGTCTTGTTTCTCTGGATGCACACCTGAGGTGCTTGCTCACATTGTCTCTCTGCAAATGTCACCTCTGCCATTTCAGTTGTGATACATGCTATTGACAAGCAAGGGGATTGAAGAACATCACTGCACTTTTTCTATTTTACATCGTCTTGACAACTTAAAACCTCCGCAAACAGCACAATCCTTTCAGAATTCTCAGTTACTCTTTGATTTTATAGGGATTTGTTTTAGAGGATTAAGGACTCTTCACCTTGACCTCACCTCTTCCTAATCACTGGTCTTAATCCTTACATCCAAACTTTATTTTCCCTGAGAAATTTAAAGCCTGAATTACTGCCATTTAGCAAAGCAAGAGAAGTGAATCCCAAAAGACAGAGGAGGACAAAGCAGATTTTCCCTGAAATATTGATGTGGAATTGATGCCATTAATCATTTTTTTTCCAGAATGATTATTTGTATACAGGATTGTTTTTTTCCTGTTCAAAATAATCCAAAACAGAAGTAAATTTCAGACTTACTAGAAAGCTCAGCCTATAATCACAGAGCAAGTTAATCAAGAGAACACATGTATATCAATGTAGATATGAATTTTTAATAATTTTTTTGTGTAATGGATATAGACAACTATGTATTCATTGACAAAGGCCAGAAAGTCGAATATTTTATTTTCTTATTTTTTAATTGCCTTTAACCTTACTAGCCATTGTTTTCTCATTTTACAAGATACACAATAGATACACAGCAATGGAACTTTTAATATTTTAATTGTTCTGATTACATGTCTCGTTTCACTCAGCCAAGGGAAGAAATTGATGCCTACCTTCAAGGTATTTCAAGCAATAAGCCAAGCCATCTCATAGATATAAAAGATTAGGTGGAGTCTCAGGCTGTGAAGATAGGTTTAAGTGAAGTGTAACGTTTTCAGTGAAAGGAATAAAGTATTTATGCACAGATGAAATAAGCAACCTGTGTTTCTTTGTTTCTCTGATTTATCTCAAACCACATTGCCTCCTATGTAGGCTGTGATGGGTCTTATTAGGAACACCCCTCTACTGTGGGTGAGGTACCTCTGTCTTTGGAAGGCCCACAGGAGCCAGGTTGGGGACTAATGGAGACAACAACCTGCCTATCTGTCCTGACTCTAAGCCAAGAAGGAAGAGCATTTCTTTGACCTTATGGTATGGGAGGAAGCCACTTTACTTAGAGAGAAGATTAAGTAGAATCTAGAGAGCAAATTTTTTATTTTTCTGATTTTAGCTACAGAATGAATGAGTTCAAATCCTGACTCCGTCACTCAATAGCGATGTGATGTGGGTAAGTTTTTAACCACTCTGGTCATCAGTGTACTCATCTGTAAAATGAGGCTGCTACTTTGGATTTCCCTCCTAGGATTGTTGAGAAGATTAAATGAGTTGTTGCATGTAAAGTGGGACCTGACACTCACTGAGCACTAGATATATGTTTATCTTTTATAATTCCCTTTGTCTCCTTAGCCGGTTAAATAATCTTGGTTCTGACCATTTTTTAAATTAAAAAAATGATAAATAATTTTAAAATGTCGAGCTAATTGTATCATCCAAATCACTGCTCATTTCTACTAAACTTGAACTTAGAAATGATATGATACCATGGACATATTGTGGCTTTGTCAAAATATAGAGCAGCAGTTTCTTTTCTAATGTCCCACAGATCAAATTTAAAACAAGTAAGCATTAAAGTAGATTGGTTAATTTAAAAACTTTTACTTTTATTATATGATATATGATTTTTCATTCCATTAATGTTATTTTTATTATTTTTAATAATGTCATTATTTTGTTACAGTTTATCTCAAGTATACAAAGGTGCTTAGTTCATGGTGCACTGGTAGTGTTGGTTTGCATAAGGCTTATCTCTCATTTTATTATTTAGTATTGCAGCTTCCACTTCATCTTCTCTGTTTCCCTCTCCTATAGAGGTCCTGTGCTAGTTACGTGCCGGTGGGCTCTCAAATCCAACTGATTTGCTTTTTCCCCTGCCCTTTTCTGGTTTGGTTTTAACACAAGGAACTCATCCTCCATAAAATAAATGTCTGTGCTCTTACTCTCTGACATCAGTTAGACTGGGTTAATGAGAGGTACTCTTGAGAGAATGGAAGAAAGGAAGAGAGGGGAAAAACCAGATAATTCTCCTTTTGTCTCTTTACTTTCAGCACAGTGTTGGCTGTGGCTCCAAACTCCTGCTAAGCCCATCTTTCAAGGTGTCAGCTTCCACCAGGTACTCTCGTTTTCCCCAGTGGCTCGGCTTGAGCCAGCTCTGTGGGCTCAGACCTGTGCGTTTGTACAGGGCCTTGCACATAGAAGGGACCATGCTCTATTTAATGCCTGCTTTGCTATCTTGAAATTCTTAATTTTTAACAAGGGGTCACATATTTTCTTTTTGTACCTAACTCTGCAAGTTATACAGCCAGTCTGGGTTCCAGCACCACCTGAAGAATACTCTTCACATTTCCAGCTCCTGGCTCCATGGACTCTAGGAGAATGCCTTTGAGTGCCTCTTCTCAAATTCCAGCTTTCCTGTGGCCTGACTCCTTGTCTCTGTAACACCAATATCTGCCATCTTAGAAGTAGCATTAGCTTCTACATTCATTATATTTTCTGTAATGTTTAGCCCCCTCCACTGATCATCATGTTACTAATTTTTTGTATATTTCCTATATTAAATTACCTGATATAGATTCCATTTTCTCATCTGGAGTCTGGATTTACAGACACGAAATCTAGAATATTTAAAATACATTCCAAGTTATTCATGTATTTTTTGAAAAGTACATTTGTGTTTTTTAAAATTCATATTAATGGTGTTTTAGATCTCTGTCAATTGTGTGCTTTAAACTTATTACTGTTTTTAAAATCTAATCATAGTTGAATAAATTGTACTTATTTACTTTTGGCCTCTTTATAATATTCCATCCTATATGAAGACAAAATTTCTATTATTTTATTCCCTAGTAACAGATATCTAAGTTTTCTTCAGTTCCCCACTATTCTCATCCTGATAGCGGAAAATCCCCTGTTCCTCATTGTAAGATAATGCATCAAAAGTTTTGCTAGTAATTATCATAGTTGGGACTGGCTTTTGCTTTTTCAGAAAAGGATGTTCCCTTTTTCTCCTTATTTTCTGGGATTGGTAGAAGAGATTAGTATTGAATTTATCAGATGCATTTTTGGAATTTATTAAAATGATCATTCTGTTAGATAACCAGTCATCAAGGTTTGGATAACAAGATTTGATCTGAAAATTTTTCTACATGTACTCATTTCTAGAGCTAGAATATGGCAAATATGGGTAGCATGAGTTTGAATAGTAAAATATACCTCATTTTATTTTAAGTTTTCACATTTATCCATGAATAACAAGGCATGTAATTTTATATTCTGCTACTATAATATTAGTCTATTAATTTGACAAAATGAGATAAACAGCTATCTTTCATTTGCTATTTTCTTAGGCAATTTATATAAAAAAGAATGATATGTTCTTGAAAATGCATAGGTTTTTACATTTAACTATAGTACTATCTGGCTTTGAATTGGGTTTTTAGAAGATGAATTAGGGAAGTGTTTCTGATTGCTATTTTAATTTGTTTAAGGGTTATTGGTTTATTTTTCAATGTTTTTTTCTGTCACTTCTAGCATTTTAAATTTTTCAAAAAAGTACCTATCTTTTTAAAATTTTAAAATCTACTTGTGTTTATATTTTTTTCTTCATATTATGATAATATCAGAATTTTCTTATTTCATTACTTTTAATCTGTATTTTAAATAAATATTCAGTTATAATAAATATTTTCACTTCTCATTCTATATTGTGCATTTCTATAAATATTTCTAAAAATTTGTTTTGCTAGAATTCTTTTTACTTTTATTAACATTTATTTGATGCTAAATTTACTCCTGGACTATAAATTTTCATTTCTTCAGTTTCTTCTGGGACATCTTTTTCTTCTGTGCAAGCCCCTCTCCTGGTCTAGGAACAATCTTCTCTTCTTCAGTGAGGATTATCTCAGTGCAGCAGTGGGAGCTCAGGTAGGGTTAAGCCACCTACAGATTCTGTACAGCATCTTGGGAGTTTTGTTCCCCAGAATGTGCTCAAGGCCCTGAGAATCTACATCAAAACCCTTAAGTTTAGCACTACTCACCACATTTTTAAGTATGTGCATCAAAAATTTAGCCCTCTTTTTGGGCCACCAACCCTATGTCCAAATCCACTGTTTGGTCTGGACACATGTACCAACTCCACCATAGTAACAATGGAATGGCACACTTTGCTTCTATAAAGTGACTACATCCTTCAGATACTTGGTGGCTTTTCAGATATGCACATTCTTGTTAGCCTGGGAAGTTTCATGAGTCCTTAAAGTGAACATGAAGATTTGAACCTCTTGGTTTGAATGATTTTGTGGGGTTTTCTGGGTCATGTGAATAATGAAAAATTTTGGAGGTCACCTCAGGCCACTTATGGGAAGTGCTGTGCTAGAAATTTAAAAAAAGATTTAGTTTTCTCATATAAACGCCTTTATAATCACTTCCATTTTTTAAAAATTTTGATTTTCTACTCTAGCCTTTATTAATTGTTCCTTGTTATTTCTATACTTCTTGATTCTTTGTACTTAACTTTGTTGATCTACTGATACCTTCTTAAGTTACACAGATATTTTTCTCAAATCCTTAGCTGTATACCACACTTAAAAAATTACTTCATTTTATTCATTATTTCATTAAATATTTCTTATTAAATGAAGAATTATTTATATAATTTACACCATGTGGAATTTTTTGGATACATATGTTCACTCTTATATTTGATGATTTATAATATTACTGCATTGTGGTAAATATATACATCTAGACTGTATGTGATATATTTTGAGGGCCTGAACAAATTCAATTTTTGAAAATTTTCTACCTTGATTTTATATCTTACATAATTTCCTTAATTTTTATCTTTTATATATAAGCTTCCAAGTATTGAGGGTATTAAAATCTCTGAAATTTAACAAATATTGATTTATTTATGATTTTATTATTAGGTTTACATAAACTGTTTGATTTTGATAAACTCTTTGCTGTTATTATTTTACCCAGCATAGCACTTCTTTTTATCACCCAAAATTATATGTATTTTTAATATTAAAATTGTTATAGTACAGGCTGCTTGTATATGACTTATACAATCAGAAGCTTTACCTTCATATTTTGTGGTTTAACTCTTACGTATTATAATTATTGTTACTTTAGAACTTACTTCTGCCTTTGTCTATAAGGTTTTCTATATATTTATATCAGCATCTTTAGTTACTACATGTTCTTTCTTCTTTCTTAACTGCATTGAATAAGTTAAATTTTCTTCCTCTAACTTAAAACTTTGTTCATTTTATTTTTACTCTTGATGACTCATACACATCTATTTTTATGTATACGTATGCATATTTTCCCCATCTCTTTCTTACGGACATCAACATTCATTCTTTTCTTCTTTCTGTTCTCTGTCTGCTGATCCACTAACCCCACCAATATTCTTCCTTGCTCTTTTCTCACTTTGGTTACATTGTTTATCAAGACCACTATAAAGCTTTGCCAAACTGTTTATTCCAACTTATCTCCTCTATCATTTTTGTTTCTGAATTCATTTTTATTTGAGTACTTCCTCTAAGAGTGTTTTCAAATAAAATTTTGCAGAGAAAATTTTATGAAGTTTTATATACCTGAGAATAATATTTTACCCTCACATTTAAATGATAGCTTT
The DNA here is from genome assembly GCA_004027375.1 of Macroglossus sobrinus. Taxonomy (NCBI): domain Eukaryota; kingdom Metazoa; phylum Chordata; class Mammalia; order Chiroptera; family Pteropodidae; genus Macroglossus; species Macroglossus sobrinus. Next base: position 232,970 of record PVKZ01002094.1, read on the forward strand.
ACTGGATAAAAAATATATTAAAATTTCTGTTCTGTTAACACATGAATATAATTCCATTACTTTCTGGCATGTAGTGTAGATGTTGAAAAATCTGGTTTTAATCTGACACTTGTACTTTTGTAGGCTAACTACATTTTTCTTTCTGGAAGCTTTTAAAATATTTTCTGTATTGAGTAATCTCAAATATTATAATAATACATACAGATGTGGGCTCTTACCTTTTTGTTCAATAATATGTGTGCGTTTTTCCTCTTCTTTTAAACTAAAGACTTTTCAATTGTAGTTTCTAAGATTTCTTTAGATATATTTATTTATAGATATTTCTCTCTGTTTTATGCATGCAGCTATGGGTCACAATACTTCTATTTTTATATTCTATATCTCCAAAGTTATTTCTTATTTTGCCACCTTTTTAGTCATTTTGCGTGCCTTCTGTGAAATATTACTTGATCTCATCCTTGTTATTCATATTTTTCTTTGTTCTGTTTTTAGTTCTTAATTTTATATTATCTACACCAGTATCTCCAAATGATTCCTTTTTATACAGCTCATGTGTTTGCTACCAATTCTATCCCTTATCTGTAATAATATATATGCTGTACCTGGTTTAAGTTCAAACTTTGTGTGGTCTATTATTATTTTCTTTTTCTGACAAATTGTTCATTCTCTTATTTATTTTTTTTATAGCTCTTGAGCTCCCAAATGTCTTGACATTTTCCTCTGTGATTTCTTAATCTCTTGAGGTGTCAACTGTATCAGCTTTATTGTAAACCTGTAGAAAGGGTTAAAGCCACAGTCCCACACTATGCTCGTCCAGGTAAATTTAAAAGAGTCTTTGGGATAAGACCAAAAAATCAAGTACTTTTTGTGTTTTCATGGGGTCTCAGTGCCATTTCTGTCAGGTTTCTTGCCTATCAAAGAACAGAAAAAATGTACTCAGATTTTCCAAGTGCTTCCTTAGGTTGACATCATGTGACTCTGGAAGATGAGCTATGGCAGAGGAAGGAACACCATGAGCTGTGTGCCTTGTTCTCCCATTCCAGCTGGAATGAATTAGTTTATGCAGTCATTTCCAGTTTGTGTTCAGTTGGTGTTGATGTTTTCTTGCCTCACAGGCCACACTATCCATTCGGCTTATATAGAGGAAAGGGATGGTTGACACACAGGAAACCATTCTGCAGCCCATTCTCTCATCTGGCTTTTGTCCCTCCTCTGTCTTGGGTCACCGTTTTCTTCCCTCATAAGGACTCTACCACTTCTTGTTCCCCACAGGTCTTATAGTTTTGTATTATGTCCTAGTTTTGGTCAGCTGCCTTCTATCTTCTGTAGCAGATTCATTTGCAGTTTAACAAAGATGTGATCTTGTTTGCTAATTGTTTAAAGATGCAAAAATGTGTCCATGGTATGTATTGATAATACTTGGTAAGGTGCCACATTTGCTCCTTAGCAAGCTGAATATGTATTAATGCAAATCAGAGCTCTGAAATTTAAGTGACAACCAATTTGTTTTAATACAAAGCCCAGATTTGTATCTAACGCTGAATAATTCTGCAGTATCATTCAAATGTTTTCCTTTGTTTTCTTTCTTCTTCTTCTTCTTCTTCTTCTTCTTCTTCTTCTTCTTCTTCTTCTTCTTCTTCTTCTTCTTCTTCTTCTTCTTCTTCTTCTTCTTCTTCTCCTTCTCCTTCTCCTTCTTCTCCTCCTTCCTCCTCCCTCCTCCTTCCTCCCTCCTCCCTCCTCCCTCCTCCCTCCTCCCTTCTCCCTTCTCCCTTCTCTCTTCTCTCTTCTCTCTCTCATTCTGAGTATTCTATAATTTGGAAGCTATTCAGGTGACACTTAAGAGCAGTGTTGAATTATTGTTGATAATTTATTAATAATAGTTTAGTGATTGTGCCTGGTAGCAGAGAAGAATACACTAAGATACTCTGACATACTGAAAATAACTAATATCTGTTTAGCATTTTGCAAAACATTATTTTAGTAGCTGATAAAACCGTAAAACAAGCCTTTTTGTAATTCTCATTTTATGGACAAGGAAACTAAGGTTAAGAGACTCTTTGGCTTTTTTCAAAATCACTCAGCCAATGAAAGTTGAATAAATATGTAAAGAAAATTACAAAACTTGTGATGCCTCAAACACAAGAATAAGCAGGCAAAAATATCAACTATTCTAGCAGAAAGCCAAGCCAGCAGAAAGGAGCACATACAAGGAATGTACTTATTGACAGAAAATCTGAAATAACTAATGTGATCTGGTTCCAGAGTTTAGCCCCTGCTATATCTCAATTAAATATAAGAAAAATAACTAGGAAACATAAAATGAAAGAAGAAATGCTTAGTTTAAAATTGTCTTAACAGTGGTTTATCAAGTGGCCAGAGGGAGTATAGAACAGTTCAGGTGCTTTCCTCACAACTTTCTAGAGAGATAAATGTTTTTGTTACTATACTTATTTAACAATCATGTCACAATTGTATATTTGTGTTAATTTGACATTTTTGTTTTTATTTACAATATATAAATATTTTATTACTTTCTAAATATCATTTAATATCTTGGAGATACTGAAAGAAAGTGATGTGAGACTCTTAATATTCTCCCTGAATTTAACAAAACTGGTATTTAATGGTTCTTCTGGGTTTCTTATAAATAACTAAAAATTAGGCATTATCTTTCTAGCCTTATCTTAATAAGTCTTTTGAATTTTATGTTGCTTTTAAATTAGAAACAAATGTTTAAAATTATAAAAAATTTTCTTATGTATTAATATAACCATCTTTTTAACATATTTAATCCTAAGCATAGTAACTGATAATAAATAATTTTCATCCTTGAAAAAAGTTGACCAGGTAATATTTGAAAGTATCATATTTAAAAATTTAGCTTTTATGTTCATAATTTAGATTGACCTATGGATTTTTCTTAATGTGGACTACGTGTTCCGATTGGATTTTAGATTTTCTTTAGCTTTGAGAAATAAGTTGAGTATTTTTTTTTCTATTTTTCTTTACTTCATTTCTAACACCAGTACTATCTCTTCCTTGAAGTTTTGGTAAAACTCATCTGCAAATTCTAGAACTGACATCCATTTTAAACATAATTCTTTTGTGTATTTTTTTAATTCTATTATTATTATTTAGGTATTTTAATTTTTTTGAATTTTAATATTAATTTATTAATGTATATTATCTAAAATATTAATTTAATTGAAATTCAGTGGCATAAATTTGCCTATAGCAATCTCTTATTTTATAGAACTATTTTAATTTTTTAACTATAATATTCTGTTTTCGTACTTATGCCTTTTTCCTTGTTTCCAATTTTGTTGTTTGTTTGTTTTAGTTGTCTTCCATTTTTCTTGATTAGATTTCCTCAAGGTTTATCTATTCTATTTATCTTATAAAATAACTTTGTATTAACCAAGTTTACATTTTTTGTTATATTGTTTTTTATTTTTATAATTATTATTGTCTTTCTATTTTAAAATAGATTTTGCTTTTGCTTAACTTCTTATTTCAAAATTTAGTTGATTTATTTTCAAACTTTTTTGTTTTCTATTATTTATAGATATAAAAATATATATAAATACACATGTTTATATAAATATATATAAATATATAAATGTGTGTGTGTGTGTGTGTGTGTGGTGTGTGTATACATACATACATACACATTTTCTCTGAGTGCCACTTGGACTGATAGCTTTAAATTATATAGTGATTTCATTGTCATTTATTTTAAATTACTTTCTAATTTTTATTTCATTTCTTTTTTACATCCTCCTGCACCTTTACAACCACCAATTTAGTGGCATGTTTCTTGCTTTCCACATACATAAAATTAGGGAAGAGGGAAAACTGTTATTCTTTTGTTGAAAATTTCCAAATTTACTCACAATGTTCAGAAAAATAGCCTATATATTTTTTGCTTTGGGAAAATTGCTGAGTTTCCCTTAATGTCCAATATATTATCTGGTTTATTAATGATCTAAACTTATCTTAACATAAGTTTATTTTCAGTTTTTTGATACATAATTACATTTATCTGTCTATAACTATAGAATGGTTAATTGTTATCATCTCCTTATAATTTTTTAAAATGAGTTTTCTCACAGTTTCAGAAGAAAGTGAATAAAAATATCTTATTACAATAGTGGATTTATCAGTTATTTATACAGCTATCAAACTTTTTTTAGTGTATTACAACAATTTTTTTTTTAGGCCTAGAGAGACTTATCATTACTATGTATCTTGATAAATTAAACTTTTAGTGACCACTAAGTAATATCTAACACTTATTGAGCTTCCTAGACAGATGCAGTGTCTAAGTACTTTTCATCTCTACTAGGTCAAATAGTATCATTGTTGTTATTATTATTCCAGTTTTACAGAAGAGACACCTGAAATAAAGAATGAATACCTACAGTTACGCTGGGTTAGCAAATATAGAAACTACCCTGGACCCCAAACCTTCAGAGTAAGGCTTGCTAACTATTATACTTTGTGACTCATTATTAAAACCATTCAGTGAGAACTTCATCAAAGAGATAGAAAACATTAAAATGAAAATAGAAAACATAAACAAGAACCATTCAGAAATGAAAAGTACAATAACAGAATACATTAGAGGGAATCAACAGTGTATTAGATGAAGCATAGAAATGAAACAGCAATTTATAAGATAAAATAATAGAAAACACCTGATCAGAACAGAAAAAAAAAAAGAATAATTTAAGGGGCATTTGGGACATAATCAAGCATACCAAATTTACAGCATAGGGGTACAAGAAGGAGGAGAGAGAGAGCAAGACATTGAAAACCTACTTGAAGAAATAATGACAGAAAACTTTCTTAATCTGACAAAAAAATAAATAAACATACAAGCCCTGGAAGCACAGGGTTCCAAACAAGATAAACCCAAAAAGCCCCACATTGAGATATATTATAATTAAAATGCCAAAGGTTAAAGACAAGGAAAGAATCTTAAAGCAGAAGGAAAAAAGTAGTTAGTGACCTCCAAGAGAGCTCCCATAAGACTATCAGCTGATTTCTCAAAAGAAACTTTGAAGACCAGAAGGGTGTGGCATGAAATACTCAAAGTGGTGAAAAGCAGGGACCTACATTCAAGATTACTCTACCCAGCAAAGCTACAATTTAGAAGCAAAGGACAGATAAAGAGCTTCCTAGTCAAGTAAAAGCTAAAGTTTATCATCACCAAGCCAGTATTATAAGAAATGTTAAAGAAACTTCTTTAAGAAGAATAAAAAGAAGCGAGAAGATAAAAAATGACTAATAAAAAGGCAATAACTACATATTTATAAATAATTACTTTAAATGTAAATGGATTAAATGCTCCAATCAAAAGACATAAGTTGGCTGAATGGATAAAAAAACAAGGCCCTTACATATGCTGCCTACAAGAGATTCACTTCAGATCAAAAGACACACACAAACAGAAAATAAAGGGATAAACAAATGTATTTCATGAAACTGGAAATGAAAAAAAAAAGCTGAGGTATCAATACTTATAGCAGACAAAACAGACTTTAAAATAAAGGTTGTAACAAGAGACAAAGAAGGACCCAGTAATCTAACTTCTAGGTATTTTTTTTTTAAAGAAACCCAAAACACTAATTCCAAAAGACATATGCGTTCATATGTTCATTGCAGAATTATTTACTATAGCAAAGATATGTAGGAAAACTACATGTCCATCAATGAATGAATGAAAAAAGAAGAGGTAATACATATACAATGAAATATTACTTAGACAGAAAAAAAATAAAATCTTGCCATCTGCAACAATAAGGAGGGACCTAGAGGATATTATGCTGAATGGAGTAAATCAGACAGAGAAAGACAAATACCATATAATTTCACTTACATGTGGAATATAAAGAATAAAACAAACAAACAAACAAAAAGCAAAAAACAGAAACAAACTCATAGATACAGAGAGTATTTTGATGGTTGCCAGATGGGAAGGGAATTGGGAGAATGAATAAAAAAGAGGAAGGGGTTAAGAAGTACAGATTGATAGCTACAAAATGTTCATGGGGTTGTAAAGTATAATATAAGAAATATTGTCAGTAATAACTATGTATAATGTCAGATAGGTTCTAAATTTATCATGGGTTTAATAACTATGTATAATGTCAGATGGATTCTAAATTTATCAGGGTGATCACTTCATAAGTTATATAAATGTCTAATCACTATGTTGTACACCTGAAACATAATATTGTCAGCTGTAACTGAAAAATAAAATAAATATTAAAAATATTTGTAAAGACTACAATGTCCAATATAATAACTTCTTCAGAAAAATAAAATTTATTCTTATTATTTCTTTGATTAATTTTTCTTTTCTACCTGTACTGTTCTGAAATTTCTATTACAGAAATACTGGATTTTTTTAGTTAGTTGTCTAAGTCTCTCATATTAAAACATTTATTTTCTTTTTCTTACTGAATTCTTTTTTATTGAGTTGATAATATAATATCTACATTCCAAATTGTTTTTTACTTTCTCCATGGCACTTTTAACTTGTCTTTAATCTTCAAGCAATTTATTTGTTGTTTCATGACTTATGGCTCTAGATCACAGATGAATCTTTTTTATATTAGAGACTATCTAAATTTGCATTTCTTTTTTCGAATAAGTCTTATTTTAAGGGAATCATTCCTCTAAGGAACTTCCTCTAACAATATATTTTTTATATGTTCAGCAGGTTATTTTTTGCTTGCTTTCATTTTATATTCTCTTCTATATATTGTGTGTATGTATATGTGTATATATATAAAATTTTGTGATTTTGAAGACTGAGTTGACTCTTCTGATAGAGCTTTTGATTCTTTCATGTCCAAGTCACACACATGTTCTGAAAAAGAAAGATCTTTTGTTGATGATTGGGAATGTGAGTTGAAGAATGGTGAGAAAGGTAAAGAATTCTAAAGTACTCTGCATATAATGAAAAGATGCTGTTTTGCACTCCAAGAAAATGGTGGTAATTCTAGAGACATTTTGGTTGTCACAGCTGGGGTGAGCTACTGGCCAGAGATGCTGCTAAACTATCTGCAACACATAAAACAGATCTTCACATAAAGGATTATCTAGTCTAAAATGTTAATAGTGTGTAAGTTGAGAAACTCTGCTTCATAGAAATGAAAGAGAACTTATGGTTGAGGAAAGGCAAGCAACCTTGCCATCATAGAAGCATCAGTAAGAAAAAACAGAGAGATCATTGCTACAAGAATAATATTTGGAATAGCAGCTACAGGCAATTTTAAAATTCTCCAATATAAAGTAAAATATGTTCCTCTTTTCATCTCCCCAAGAACATTTAGCAAAAAAATCTGTGTGGCTCAACTTACTTGGAGTGTTGCATTTCTAATATCTATGTGTGTTTTTCAACAACGTGCTAAGAATGATTTCCCAGCAGGTGAAGCAGAAACTACCAAGGAGGCCCTTTAACATCGTCACTACATTTAGGATGACTTTAGTTTAAGTCACATCAGAAGTTTCCTAGTTTCTGAGAAATAGCTGGGAAGCAACAGCTATATGATATGACAAATAAACTAAATTTCTCTGTCTTAACACAAATAAGTTAATTTTTATTTATGGTCAATACAAGTGTTACTGGGCAGCAAGAGGCTTCCTTACATGATAATTTAGAGATTTTGGAATCCATTTATTTTTGGTTGGGCCAGCCAGAGTCTTCTGCATCTAACAAAAAGATAGAAGATGGAAGAATAAAAAACAAACAGACCTTTCTCAAATACTTTCATGCGAAAAAATGCATTATTTTGCATTTCACTGGAGTGCACCAGTCACATGACTCCACCTGGATACAATACACATGGAGACATAATTTTTAGCTGGACAGCCTCTTACAAGCAAAGCACTCTATATATTAAATAAAGAGCATGCATTTTGGTGAAAAGTTGTCTATCTTTGGTACACATCATAGAGATTTTTCTGTCTTTGAGTTGATTTTTTTCATTTTTTTTTAATTTATTTATTTTAATTGGTCTCAAGTATACAGTACATTGGTTAGACATTTAAAATTTGCAAAATTATCCCCCTAATTGCTCCTTCCCTCCTCTGGTTTTTCATCTAGCCAATAAATTAATGATAATTGTATTTCCTATGCTGTGGTCCCTTTCCCGTGACCATCTATCAACTACTAATTTGTACTTCTTTAACCCTTCACCTCATTCTCCCAGCCCCCCATTTCTCCCACTCCTTGATTCATCACCAAATCATCCACTATATTGGTGAGGTTGTTTTTTATTAGTTTGTTCTTTTTGTTCTTTAGATTCCACATATAAGTGAAATCATATGGTATTTATCTTTTTCTGTCTGATTTATTTCATAATAAAATCTAGGTTCATCCATGTCATTGCAAATGATAAGATTTCACTAAAACAATAATTCATAAAGATCTATGCACCCCAATATTCATGGCAGCACAATTTACAATAGCTAAGATATGGAAGCAACCTAAGTGTCCATCAACAGATGATTGAATAAAGAAGTTATGGTTCATATATATAATGGAATATTACTCAGCCATTAAAAAAATAAAATCCTACTTTTTGCAACAATGTGGATGGACCTAGAGTTGATTTTTTTTTTTAATTAACAGTGATAGTTGGGAAGTTAACGGGAAAAATTCAGTTCTTCTCTTGTTGGCATAATCTTTCCTTATTAGGAGAAAAACATGTTAATATTTTTTTTTCTTAATATTCTTTGTTCCTGTCAATAAGAGCTTGGTCCAGGTCTGAAAAGGCTTATCTATTTTATCAGTCCTGTTTTGCCAAGTTCCCCTCTGAGTGGAGGAAGTCTGAGAATTTCTGCTTTTAAAGAAATTGTTTTTATTCACTATACAAGTACACAATATATTTATATGTGTGTAAGTTGTGAGATTTTGGATTCCTGCCTCAATTTTAGCTTGCTTACATTATAATATGCAGAAACTGGAACATATTTGGAATAGATTGTATTTTTCTCTGGTTTCCATAAAATGTAAACTTAAAAAATATATTTGTTATTTTAATGAGGATTTGGAGGAAAATGGTGTAAATGAATGCACTCAAAGTGTGTATTGATGACTAAGAATACTACCTCCTCCAGTGCCCAACTCTTGTCAGCCTTGAAGATGAAAATACTTAAAGTGTCAGCCATTACTGCATGTGTAAATATGCAGTAAATATAAAGTAAAACCTGAAAAGTTCTTAATCACGTTAAGATATGTGTTGATTTCCTCACAGTTTCTACTGGAAATAGAGTAAATTTAGTTGTAACATTTATGAAAGGTCATATTCCAAATGTGGGCTTCAGTTCTAAGTTGTGAGAAAAGCAGCAGTGGTTTGTGATGAACAAGATATTTAATGCAGTCTGATTGTTTTGTAATTGCTGCTGTATGCATTCCAATAAAAGTGTTTTAAATAGAAAGAACATGAAAAAAAATGTGTATACATGACACTTTCACAAAGAAGAATTGCCCAAAGCCTTTTTAGAAAAGTAGAGCATTCTTTTGAATTAAAAGCATTTTATTTAGAAATTATTAGATCATGCAGAAAACAGTGTAAGAAAAGTGCTTCGGATTTCATGAATAGTATTTGTACATCTATCTACCAGGCATCACATCCAATCACAGAGCATGAAGGGCCTAATGCTGGCCAGGCCTAGAAGTCTAACTAAGCATAGTTCTGGGATTTTACTGGTCTTAACAAACGTGTTAGGTTTAAGGTAAGTAACAGAAATAGAAGAATAAGTAAAAGTGTAATTTTAGGGAGGGTAGAGTCTTAGAGATCACAAAATTGAAAAAAACAGCATATTAACCAGAGTTGACCCATTGAATACAGTGAGGATTCCTCTTGGTTATATTCTCTTCTAGCTTTGATTGCTTTGGGTCAAAAGTAATGATTGCAGACAAACAGAATTTAGGGTAACCTTACTGATGGTTAAGTTAAGAAAAGATATACCAGTTTGATTTTACATGAAAAAAAAAATATTAATAAAATAATAAGACTTAGTGAAGAGCATTGGATTTAGATTCTATTCATAGAAAGTATGTTCATTCAGCACCTATTATGGTCAAGACCATGGAAAGGAAACAAAAATCTATGACTATGCAAATGTTTAGAAACTTATAGACTAGAGCACATAAGACATCTATCCCAATAACTATGCTTTAAGGTGAAAATGAATGCCTACCATAATATAATGAGAAGTTGAATACTTTTAGAAATTCAGAAAGCAAAATACAGCTTGCATGTGTTGGGGGGATATCAAAAGCATCATGAAAAAGGGTATATTTGAAGAAATTTTTACATAAGGATAGGACGTGGATATGTTGTGGTTGTATAAGAATATTTTAGGTAGGTTTTTAATAAGATATAATAATTGGAAAGTATACAGTTCTCTTCGTATTTAGAGTAAGTAAAGAAAAAATAAGCTTAGAGGACTATGTCCAGGGTATATTATTAGAGACTCTTATACCCCAGACTAAAGGGTTGAAACTCTAATCAGTGCTGATGTTCTAAGAGGTATAAGGAGGTCTGCTTTACGGAGGTGCATTTAACATCACTATAGTATAACTAGAGGAAAAGAGACTGAAATTGTGAAGGGGTGCTAGTAGGCTATTCTAGTAGTTATGGTGGTGACTACAGTAGCTGTGGGAGAAAAGATATAAGAAGAGAGTGGTAATGATGTACCAAACACTCAGCGGAATGTGCTCATCATCATGGGTGAGTACCAGAGAATGATAGCTCTGATCTTTCAAATCCGGTTACCTAGAAGTATGAGAATATCTTTAGTCTAAAAAAGGGATATACAGTATGGTTAGAAGGTAATATACAATATGGTTAGAAGCCAGTTTAAATACTAAATAAGCACTGTAAATATTAAACACTTACTTCAATATTTTCACAAAAAATAAATAAAATGTTGAACAACTTTCTAAACATTAAAACAATAGAGCAATGACCAACTCATATTTCCAAAGGAAAATAAAGACTGAATAATAAAACTTCAAAATTCATCCATTATCTATTTCAGTACCTACTAATGTTTAGAATAATCATTCTTTGCTCTGTTCTGCATTTTACTTGATAAGGAAGACTCCTCCTTAAAAAGGTCAAAGGACTCTAGTTATGTGAATATTAATGGCTAAGTTGGCTTGTTAAATTATTTTTTCAACATTACCTTTGGCTTTTACTAACCATTAACAGTATAAAACAATGGTCATGCACTTTGCTGATTATATATAGAAATTTTTGTGTCTTTCTCCTGGGGAATAAGAAAAAAATGAACTGAGAGCAAACTAGCATACATAATTATAAGAACTGGAGTGCAAAGGAAGAAAGTCATATTTCCTACATCAGTTTGAGAACTGATGTAGAAAAAATCTATTTTAGGAGGTGATTCCATAGTGTAGCGGTTAGCACATCTGCTTTACACACAGAAGTCCTAGGTTTGTGCCCCAGTGGAGCCACAGTTCATGGTCTATGGCCATGTCACCCTGAACAAGCCCAATGTCTGATCTCGGAAGCTAAGCAAGTTCGGGCCTGGTTAGTACTTGGATGGAAGACATCCTAGGAAGACCAAGTGCTGTAGGCATAAATAATAAAAAATAATTTTAAAACAATCCATTTTAGAATGCATGTCTATTTCAGTGAGGTTTAACCTCTACTCTATTGAATTCAACCTGGAACCAGATAGCTGACTAGTTTGCCCCAGTGCTATACCAGGAACAGCTGATTTCTACTGCTGACATATTCAGTATTTAGCAGTAGTTTTAGCCAGGTCATCCTTGGTGAGGGGAAGACCGTGTTGTTGAACTGATTGCATAGATTCTAACCTTGTCACTAGGGCCACTTTCTTTATTGATCCACTGGGCAAACAGTGAGGTGGCTAGGGAATGAGGCTGATTAATATGTACAGAGGGTAAATGACATTTTTTTTCTACCTGACTAATAAGAGTATCTTATGCAGTAAATGCCCTTTGATGGGCATTCACATGGTATACAAATATCTTCACAGTCCATGACATTCTGAGAGGTCCATGCATATGCCTCTTTACCAGACTTCATTGAGCCACAGTGGCATTTTTAGATTTTGGTTATTAGCATCAATTCAAAGCCAATAATGCCAGAAAAGTCTAGGTCTTTTGTTTTTCCCAATATATAGTCATTCTAGTAAATAGGCTTTTTTAGAAAAAGTTTAGAAGAAGATTTATTATGGTGGATATGTTGGGCAATAATTCCTCAAAGGTCTCCAACTTCAATAAAGGATCTATGAATTGACTTAGCACAGGAAAATAGATGAGAGACTGGGACTCTCCATTGTGATTACTCAAGTCAGCTTTTTGGCTATCAGACTTATAGTTTCTCCTGTTATATTGATCAAGCAATACTCTAGTGGGCTGCCCAAATATTTTATAACTAGAGACTTCGTGATCAAATATCTCTGGGTCAAATCTTTCCGATTACTGGTACACCTTTCCTGCCTTTTTCAGTTGATGTTTCTTTTTATCTTTGGTTAAGTGCTGCCAGGTGGCCTCTGCTCCACTGATATTTCATCATCCCGTTTGAAATCATGGAGCCCATCCCAATAGTGGGACCCTATGATTCTACCTGAACTGCTGGAAATTCATAGTTTAAGGTTTCTGGGAAGCTGTTGGCCACTGGACACTTTCAGCAAGAGTGCATTGCAAGAGTCTGGCCACAGAAGCAAATGGCACCTGGAAAAAAGTCTCCTTCCTCTAATATCCTTCTAGTGCCCTCTACTGACTCAGTTAACATTGTGCAAACTAACAGAGAAGAAATATTTACAGAATCCAAATCCTTTATCACAGAAGGGTGAATTTGAAGCTAAGGGACAATACATTGAAAATAGTACACCTTCTACTGTAATGGTTCAAGAATGAAAATTTGAGGATTGTCTGTAAGCTTCACAGTTGGAGAATAAGAATCACTCTTTTGTTTTGCCCTCCAACTGGTTAAAGATGTTTTAAGACCATACCAAGGAATAAGATGGAGGAAGAAAACAAAAAGTGCCCTTTTTTAAAAGTGGTGACTTGGAACTGGCACACATCACTTCCACATGCATACCAATGTCCAGAACTTAGATACAGGGACACAAGCAATTTCAAGGTAGGCTGGACTATGCAGTCTTTAGCTGGGCAGCCTGTAGTCAGATAAAATTCAGGAGTTCAATTCCTATAGGAAGAAAAGAGAACAAATATTGTAAGCTAACTCCTTTACTACCATTTAGAAGAGGTCATCTAGAAAGCTTGACTGCCAGTTAACCTGTGAGCTAGACCTGGAAAATCAGGGGCTCTTTATCCCTTTCCCTGTTCTTAGCATGTATGTTCAGACACTTGTTCTCATACTAGGTGCCCTTTCAAGAATATATCCTTGAGTGAGAAAGGTGTTAGTAAGACTATTTGGACTAAATGTGTGACTGAACCCATTTAAGGCCTTTATATATACTTTTAAGATACTGGTAGATAGATGTGGAGATCTATCATCTTGTGTTACTCAAGACAAGCCTTATACGTAAGTTCACTTGTTTATTAAAACTGCTACCTGTCAATCTAGAGTGGTCTGTCTCTTTCCTTTGTCCATCTTTGCCCTCTATGTAAAGGGGTCAGTTTCAGATCTCATCTTGGCAACTCCCAAGGTTGTGAACACTGCCTCGGTTACATTAAAATTTGAAAGCCTGTTATACTTTCGAATTTCTGCCTCATGTACCATCTCTGAACTGAAATCACATAGCACCTGTTTTGTAATCTAATTTTCTCATTTAAAGTGTGTCATATTTTTCGTAGCAATCAGCATTTTACTGCAATCGGAGATCTAATGTTACATTGTTTTGTGTTATTAAAACTCTATAATGCACTTGATCTGTCCCTTAATTCTAGACATTTTTGCTAAACAATTCTCAATAGTAAAAATAAACTTCCATGTAGATAAGACCCTAAGCACACATTTTTTCTTTTTGCTTAAAATGCACTCTGAAAGGCTCTGTTATGCAGTCAATAACTACATGATTTCTTTTTTAATTTTATGTGTTGACAAACTACTCTTTGCAAGAATATAAACCACCCAAAATGGTGTATGAGAATGCCCATGTCCACTCACCCTCATGACACTATTTTTATTTTGTTTTTATTACTTGTCCATTTGTTTTAGTCTTTTGTAATTTTCCTTATCTATATTTTCTTAAAGTACCTAATGTATCTTGATCAAAGATTTAGAGATATAATTATAGTAGGTCTCTATTATACTATTGAATAGGCTACTTTAGTATATGGAATATACTGGTTTTTATATATTCACTTTTTTTCTAAACAAATTATTTTTCTGGTTATAATTCTCTTTGGTTTTCCAGTTATAAACTCGTATCACTTAAATACAATGATAATCAAATTGCAATCACAGACATACTTCAATTGCTTTTTTTTCCCTTTCCTCTGCTAAAACTTCTAAAACACAATTAATAAAAGTGGTGATACCGCTTTATCTTCTCTAGTTTCCCAATTTAATTAGAATGCCCATATTATTTCACCACTATGCATAATAATGTTATTGGTTAAAACTGTTACTGTTCTTCATAGTTGAGAAGCATCTTTCTATTACCAATCTTTCAAAATTCTACTGGCCAAACTTATACATAGTTATGCCTTATCAGAGCAGTAGTGTCAGCAATGCTCTAGCTGATTATGCTATATACATAATAAAGTATTAAGTTATAAAGATGGTGAGTGGAAGAATTACAAGTAATTCGTTATCTGGCTATTTGTTCTTTTCAGGTTGGAGTCACTGACCTGACACAGACATAACCTAAACTGATAAGGGTATTGGCAAGAAAAAAGGTAGCTGGGAATACAAGTTCAAAGAAAGCCAATTGCGATCGCATTAACAATTCAAGAAACTTTACTTTCCATAATCCTAATATATGTTCTTACACATCTATTTTAACTCATATCTAAATGAGAGTTTTGCATGTAGTAGAGACTCAATACACATGACTGACCAAATTTAGAGATTATGTTCTGTAATACACAGCACAAAACTCATTTGCAACATTTATTAGGTAGTTAAGGCAAAGGATTGTTCTTAGGTTAAGCATGGTTAGTAAAAAATATCAAGTCTTCAAAACTAACATAGAATAGAAATAAAGAGTAAAATACTCAAAAACAAACAAACAAACAAACCTCAACAGAACACTTTAGAGCCTGTTTATTTTTTCCTGACGTAACTCTTTGACCCTTTAATTTTTGTTGTGGTGACTAAATCTCTGAATGCTTTTCTATGCCATAATTTCACTTTTTTTATGAATTAGAATGTTTATCTTCATCAACTTTGGAAAAGGTAAAATTCATATTTCTTAATAAATGTCTCTGTAACATGAGTGCTGTTCTCTATTTCAAAGCCTTAATTGCTCACACTTACAAATAAGTGACCAGACCCATTTCATGGCAGTAATTCAGATATAATGTTAAAAAATACATATTGCCTACCTTGAAGCTTTCAGCAGTTCCCTGCCTGACAGAGCAAGTCTCCCGTGAAAGATAGCGTTTTTGAGCATCGATTTAAAATATTCAGTGTATCACAGGCATTTTACTATCCCCACAATGTGGGACCACACAGAAAGTCCATGTCCTTATCCTCTAATAATCTTCTGACATTAATGACTATAAAGAGGAACAGACTTCATATGCAAGCCACATATTAACTGAGCTTAAATTAACTGAGCTAAGTTTAGACACTTTAAGATATATGTGATGGACCCAGTAAGTGACATTAAGTGGCTTCTGTGGCATTGGGTGAGTAGATGAAACTTGATGTCTGAACTGCACTTGTATAAGTTCCAGATGGTATAAAAGTGTAAATAATTTCAACTGTGATCATGATCCAGAACACAGTATGAGAGCAACCCAGAGAACATTAACACTGATATATATAATATTCAGCAAGAGAAACATTTCTGGCAATTTTGTGAATTATTTCTTTTATAAAAAGTATATAAAAATGAATTTCTGTTATATGACTGATCTCAACTTTAAATAGCTTATGACTTAATTTTATTTGAATAGTACATGGTTTCAATATGAATGGTAAAAAAAAGAAAACAACCAGATAAAAATGGTTAATAGTATTTATGGAAGACAATGAATTAATATTCTTGTCATGCAGAATAAATTTTTAAATCAAAAATTAAAAAAAAAAAGAACATCACAATAGGAAATGAAGACAAGTCTGAAATGTTGACTCACACAAAAAATAAATATAAATGGTTAAAAGCTTTTTGGAAGATATAAAAAGTTTAACAGAAGAAATGCAGTTTTTAAGATACCATTTTATTTCAACTTTTATAATAGCAGACTTAAAAAAAAATGATGACCTTTAATGAACTGAGAACTCTCATACAATGCAGATAATTAAATAACATTCTGGAAGACAATTAAGATACATATTCACTTTAATATTTAGCATAGGAATTTTATTTCCAAAATTAACAGTAAGTCACTATCTAGAAATATAACCATAGAAGTTTTGAGTTATCATTAAATTGAAAATATCATATGTAAATGCCCAATAGTAGGAAAATAGTTTATTCATTTATGTAACAGATATTTAATTTGACAATATGTTCAGACAATGTGTTGGAGTTCCAAGAAAGATAATATTATTTAGTAATTACTCCATGCTCCAGATGTGCTGAGTTATATATATGTTTATATTTCTCTTTTCTTAATTATCACCAAATAATGTGTTAGATACCATTGTTTCAATTTTACTGATAAGAAAACTGAGATATAATAATTTAAGTAACTTGTCCTAAAATTTATAGCAAGTACAAGGAAGAATCTGGAAGTGAGTCTAAAAGCTCAAATTCAGGCATTTAAGCTATAAACTTTCATAACAATAACAATGTTAGTATGTCTTGCTATATGCCAACACTCTTCTGAGACCTTTACATATATCATTTTATTTATGGTGATACATTAATAAGATAGATACTGGTATTATAGTTTATCAGGTGAGGAAAAAACAGTACAGAATGATAAGGTGACTCACCCAACCAAGTTCTTCACGTAGAAGATAAAAACCAGGATTAAAAATAGATAGCCTGATTCCAAAATATAAACACTTAACTTTTAAGTTCAGAGGCAATGCTTAATTAAAATACCATTGTTGAAAATGATTTAAAGCTTTATTCAATTATTTCTAATTGATGAATTGTATTATTCAAAATATGTAATTGATGATATAATAAAATCTTTTATCACCAAATTACATACACCAAATAATTATACATGATCGGCTGGAATCGAATAAAAAGCACAGAGTACCAAAGCGAAGTACTAGATAAGGCTTTATTGGGGGTCTGTGGGCGAGGTTCACTGGTCCAGGTAGGGCCAGAGAAGTCGCGCCCGAAGGGGATGAGGGAGTTGTTTTTAAAGGCTTTTTTGGTCCCAGTTGTGCTGAATGTGTGTTTCATTGTTCTGTTCCTGCAGTTAGGGTCTTTCCACGCCCAGAAGGTCTCTGGTGCAATGTGAGGTCTCGATTGCATCAGCCATCGGCCATCTTAGGTATTAAGCCACCTCACTGTTAGCAACTTAATGGCGTCTGCAGGTGACCCAACATTCCCGACTCCTTAAGATAAAAAAATGGGCAGCACAGTCTTCTAGCTACTTCCTGCTGACAAGGGGTGTGGAGGGGGGTAGGTCACTTAAGGAGCAGGAGTATCTCAGTCACCGCACTGGGGGATGGGTTGATAGAGTCCAACCGGCCGGAGGAGCATCTGATGGATGGTTACTCTGGAGATTTTACGGAACTGGGTCTTAAGGAATTCTATGAAACAAGGAGCGAGGAGTAGTAAAACACAGAGGACTAGCAAGGGACCAAGAAGTGGGGCGAGTAGGGAAAATATTTAGGATTTCCACCAAGAAGTGGCATCACTAGCAAATTTTTGTTGGTGAGGTTTGGTACTTAGCTTGTGTAAAGAGGCAACCTGGGTTTCAACAATACCTGATTCATTGACATAATAGCAACATTCTTCTTTGAGGAAGAGACAAGTTCCTTCTTTTTCTGCAGTTAGAAGATCGAGAGCACAATGGTTTTGGAGTGTTACCTGGGCTAGTGAGGTGATCTGTCTTTGTAGGGAGGCAAGAGATTCAGCAGAGGCATCAATAGCATGCTGAAGGCGGATGGTTAGTTCTCAGGTTTGGGTTATGGAAATGGCAAGAGCCATGGCACTGAGGCCAGTGGCCACAAGGGAGGCTGTAAGAGACATACCTGCTACGATAGGCAGAAAGACCGCCCGCCGGTGGCGGGAGGGTGGTTCTGCAGGACTGGGGGCAAGGGGTCCTCGCATGAGAATGAGTTGGAATTCTGCCGGGGTATATATAGTAAGCTGGGGAACCAGTGCAATAGGGAGACAGAGTTGGTTGGGTGGGGAACTGGATAGGTTTTTAGTTATGTCCCATTACACCATATAAAAGTTCTGGGTGGGCTGAAGAACGGCCCTTGGAAGGAGGTGATGTTGCAAGGGATTGGGCAGGTGTTATTGAAAAAGCAGAAAGGGAAAACAGTGGGCAGTTGGGAGTACAGTCTCCCACCTTCGATTGTTTCTGGAAGGGGCGTCATAGGAGTGTGATTTTGGGGTTGTGTTAGGAGTGGAACCACCGTGAGTAGGGGACGCCCAAGGGCAGCACAGAGGAGACAACTGGTGAGGTTAGGAAGGCCAAACAGGTTGGCTATGGTAAGGCCTTCTTGGACTAGAGAGACCCAAGAGAAGGGATTCATCTTTGGTTGTAGCTTTTTCTGTAGGGTCATTTCTGAAGTCTGTATGTTTGAATGTACCTTGGATCTGACCTGGGTGAGGGAATTATAGATATAGATTTTGCTGCTAGGCCAGGGAGAGGAGCTGGATGCGTACATGGCTCCCTGGACTGGGCTAGTCCAACAGCTGTCCCAGGGGTCAGGGATTTTTAGAGTGTATCCTGAAGATGGGGAATAAAGGAGATGGGGGTGAGTAAAGCTGAGGTATGGAGTCTGGGGAGTATGAATGAAATAAGAGGAGTAGGGGCAACCGACACTCCCGGATGGGTATGACGTCTTACAATAGGAGGTAGTTTGGTTGTACAGGAAGCAAAGGGCCGGAAAATGCACATTACCTTTGATGACTGGATGATGGAAGGAAGTGAAGTTAAGCAAAATTGGGTTTTGGCATCCTGCGGGAGGACAATCAGCCGTGGCAAGAAGTATTCCGTGACAGACGGGACTGGCTCCAGAGATATCACTGTAGTTTAAGAGAAAGAGGACCAGTAGGGGTAGAGGTCTAAGATTCAGGGGAAGATTGGGCCATGGTAGGCTTGACCCTCAATAGATAAACCCATGGGATGACCCCATCGACCTTGACTGCTGAGGGAGTGGTAAGGACCACCCCACTTGGGATGTAAGGGTTTTGGATTTAAGGCCTTAATAATCAGCTTAGCTATGAGGGGAGGCCCAGGGGAGGCGGAAGTTACTGGAGCAGGGAGTGTTTTATTAGCGTGTTCTCGCAGGAGAGTCCTGAGAAGCAAGAGGTAAGGAAGATATGAAGCTAGATGAGGGGGCTCTACCGGAATATCAGATGTTAAGAGAAAAGGCCGCCCATACTGGAGTTCAAACAGGCCTAGGCTAGAAGGACCACGGGGAGCAGCTCTGAGACAGGCAAAAGCCAGCAGGAGCAGAGTAGGCCAGAACTGGTGAAGTTCGAAAGAGAGTTTAGTAAGCTATTCCTTGAGCTGTACGTTGGCCCGCTCAACCTTACCTGAGGATTGGGGGTGATAGGCCGAGTGGAGCTTCCAGGTGATGCCTAGGGCAGCTGAGACTGATGTTGTTACCTTGGAGATGAATGCAGGCCCGCTGTCCAGTTGTAGGATGGTCGGTAGATCAAATCTGAGGATGATGTCTCGGATGAGCATTTGAGCTACGACTGCAGCTGTCTCATTGGAGGTGGGGAAGACCTCAATCCAACCTGAAAAGGTATCAATAAAGGTAAGAAGAAACCAGAAGGTTTTGTGTTTGGGCATATGGGTAAAGTCGAGCTGCTAGTCTTGTCCGGGAAGGAATCGTGCATCTGATGTAAGGGGCGGCGGACATGGAGAGCTCCTTGGTGGTTAGCCTTATTGCAGATAGAACAGGCAACTTGGATCTCTTCTAGCGTTTGGTGAAGGCCGGTGGTGTGGATGATGGGAGACAGGAAATTATATAGGGCTTTTGGCCTGATGTGAAGACAGTTGTGTATACCAGTGAGGATGGTGGTTCGCTGGCCTTTAGGAAGAAGAAGAAATCCCTGGGAATAGTACCAGGGCCCCCTGGCTTCAATGTCAGAGTAAGAGGCTAACTCTTCTTGAGTGTAAGTGGGATTGACAGGAGTTTGTAGGAGGCAAAGGGGAGCAGTGTTGTTGTTGTACAGTAAGCTTAGCAGTAGAGTCAGCCAGGTTGTTGCCTCTCACTATTGGCGAAGAACTATTTTGGTGACCTCGGCAGTGGATGATGGCGACCTGTTTTGGAGCTTGGACTGCCTGAATCAGCTTAGCTATGAGAGGGGCGTTTCTTTGGTAGTGAGAAAACTCCTCTCTTGCCAGAGCATGCAATGAGAGTGTGCTATGAGGAAAGCATATTTTGAGTCTGTATAGATGTTTCTGGTAGAATCTTTAGAAAGGAGGAGGGCGTATAGATATTGGTGGTAGAATCTTTAGAAAGGAGGAAGCCGCAGGTTAAAGCAATGAGTTCTGCTTGTTAGGAAGTGGTTCCCAGGGGAAGAGGTTGGGTCTCAATGACTTCAGTAGCCGTTACAACAGCATAGGCCACTCGAGTTGGGCCTTCAGGGGTCTTAAAAATGCTGCCATTGACAAAGAGGGTCCTGGAAGCCTCGAGGAGGGGGGTGTCTTTTAGGTCTGTCCGGGGTGACTGATAAAAGGGGAGAAGCTCGCGGCACGAGTGTGACGAATGTGTCGGCGGTTGGGGGTATAGTGCGGGAAACAGTGTAGCTGGGTTAAGAGGGGGCAGGATTTTAAGGAAATAGGGTTTTCAATGAATAGGAGGTGGTAAAACTGAAGGCGTGAAGGGCTAAGGTAAGGCAGAGAGTGTTGAAAGAGTAGGTCTTTAAGGTGATGAGGGGAGTAGACAGCGAGAAGGGCCTGAAGGTTAATCTTTAAGGCTTGTTTGGTGAGCTCTGCTGCTGCTGCCAGGGCCCGGAGGCAAGGTAGGGTTTAGTTGTTTTGACAAGTAGGCTATGGGGAGCAGTTGGGACCCGGCCGGGTGGCCCAGGACCCCTACTGCAGTTTGTTTTTGTTGGTCTACATAGAAAACAAGGGGTTTGGTGGGGTTAGGGAGTGAGAGGGCCGGGGCCTCGGTAAGAGATTGGATGAGGTGGGTAAAGGCCCGCTCTACCTCTTTGGGTGATGTAAGGGGGCCGTCTGGGGTTTCTTTGGCTGCCTGATAGAGCGGTTTGGCAAGGAGGGTGAAGTTAGGCACCCAGTGTCGAAAGAAGCCTAAGAACCCCAGAACAGAAGCGATCTTGGAAGCTGAACAAAGTGGGTGGAGGTCTGTAGTGGCCTGTATTCGGTCTGAGGTGAGGGACCTTGTAGAAGGGGAGAGAGCTATACCGAGGTAAGTGACAGTAGAGGTGGCGATCTGCGCCTTTGTAGGGAATACCCAGTAACCTTTAGAGCATAAGAAATTGAGTAATTCAGTAGTGGCGCGGAGGCTTTCTCAGTGAGAGGGAGAGCAGTTGAGGAAATTGTCTACATATTGTAAAGCTGTGGAAGGGGAGAGGTCTCAGGTTTCTAAATCTGAGGCCAAAGCTTGGCCAAAGAGATGCGGGCTATCACAAAATCCCTGGGGGAGGATTGTACATGTGAGTTGTTGTGTTCGATGAGTGTCGGGGTCTTCTCATGTAAAGGCAAAGAGGAAGTGGGAATCTGGGTGGAAGGGAATAGTAAAGAAAGCATCTTTGAGATTGAGGACCAAGAAGTAAAGAGTGTCAGCGGGTATATGAGACAAGAGGGTATAGGGATTGGGTACTATTGGAGAGATTGGAACAAGGGCAGCATTGACGATACGGATGTCCTGTACCAGGCAGTACTGTCCAGAAGGCTTTTTGACAGGAAGGATGGGAGTATTACAGGGGGAGTTTGTTGGAATAAGGAGATTTTGAGCTAAGAGACGGGTTATTATGGGTTTGATGCCTTGGAGGTGTTGTTTTGAAATGGGAAATTGTGGGCAGTTGGGGAAGAAAGAGGGATCTTTAAGCTGAATATGGATAGGAGAGTGGTTGGTTGCAATAGTAGAGGTGTCAGTATTCCAGACTATAGGGTTAATGTTAGGAAGCATGGCAGTGACGAGGAGAGGAAGAGCAGGAGGAGAGTGGAGGGCCATGAGGAAGGAGGGTGCAGAGCAGTTGAAAGAAATGGTCGCAGAAAGTTTGGCGAGAATATCACGGCCTAGGATGGGGACAGGACAAGAGGGCATGACTAGAAAGGAGTGGGTGAATGGGGGTGAATAGTAGGAACAAGAGACAGGTAAGGTCTGATTGGGGCAGGAGGGGGTGCTGTCTACCCCAACAACAGTAATCTGGGAAGGAATAACGTGGCCCAAATGAGAGGGAAGGACTGAGTAGGTAGGTAGTCCCCGTATCCACCAGGAAGGTGATGGACTTATTCGCTACCTGGAGCATGACCCTTGGTTCCACAAGGGTGACCAGAGTGCCGGAACATGGGCCCCTTCAGTCTTTGGCAAGGCCAAGGAGTTCGAGGACTGGATATTGTCCTTCGTCCGCCCCTCCATGTTGAGGCACAGAGGGTCAGGGAAGGCCTGGGCAATCCAACTTCCAGTGGCCCGGTTGCTTGCACTGAGGGCAAGGTTTGGTGGGCTGGCAAGGATTGGGACACTGCCGTGCCCAGTGGCCATCTTTACCGCACTTGAAGCAGGCACCAGGTGGAGCATTTTTGAGAAGAGCTCCACCACCGGTGGTCAGAGGAGGTCCACCAAACGCAGGCCGAAGGGCTGCAACCAGGGCTTGGGTTTGGAGGCTTACCTTTTGTTGGAGATGAGCCTGTTGGGCCACCTCAGCTGTTTCCTCCCAGGCATTAAAGACTTTAAATGCCATTTTCACCAGATCTTGAATTGGGGTCTTGGGACCATCCTCTACCTTTTTAAGCTTTTTCTTTATATCAGGGGCTGACTGAGAAATAAAATGAGAGGCCAAGATGGTGGCCCTGCTGTGAGAATTAGGATCAAGGTGGGTATATTGAGTCAGAGCTTCCTGTAAACGGTTAAGAAAGAGAGTGGGGGTTTTTATCTGCCTGTTGGGTAATCTCGTGAAGTTTGTCAAAGTTGACTACCTTATTAGAGACCATTTCCATGCCCTGGAGGAGATAGTGGATGAAGAGATCTCTCTGGGGAAGGTTGGATCCCTGGCCTGGCTGATAATTCCAGTGAGGGTCTTCCCGGGGAATGGCATTTTCTCCGGTGGGGACTGTATTATCTACTAGGTGGTCTCAGTCGGCCTGTTGTATGGCTGCAGCTCGGACCCGTTCACGCTTTTCAGGGGTAAGAGTAGAGGATATAATGACATGGATATCATGCCAGGTGAGGTCATAAGCTTGGGCTAAGTATTGGAATTCTTTGATATAGCTAGAAGGGTTAGCCAAGAAGAAACCTAAGCTTTTTTCGATTTGAGAAAGGTTGTGAAGAGAGAAAGGGTCATGGACGCGGACGACCCCCTCTCCCCCAGCTACTTCTCAGAGAAGGAAAAGTCCAGTGGTGGAGTCTGGGTTGTGAGAGTGAGAGCGAGTTCGAGTAGCGACGGGGGATAGAGGAAGAGAAGGCTATGGGGCGGGCATTGTAGGATTAGAGAAAGAGTCAGGGAGGGGTGCGGATGGTTCAGGTGGGTGATAGGAAGGGGGAGACCCCAGGAGTTGGGGGAGCTCTTGGTCTGACGATGGGTCGAGAGGTGTCTTAGTGGAAGCGAATGGAGAAGGGCAAGGAGACTTGTTAGGGGAGCGAGCGAGGAGGATCTGTAAAGTGGAGCAGGGGGAACAGAGGTCTGGGCAGGAACGCAGATCCCAAAAAGCCTGAACGTATGGACTTCGGAGTCTTTAGAATTGAGCTTACAAAAGGACTCTAGGTCAATGAGGACCTGAAAATCAAAGGTGCCCATAGGTGGCCAGTGCTTGAGGTTTAGAGGTCTGCTTTAGAATTAGCGTTGCCCATATCATATCCCCTCTCTTGAAATTTGTTATTAAAGTTGTCTCTACCAGAGGTTGCAGGAAGGGAGGAGCGTCCTCGTCTCTCCCTGGAACCCGAGGATTGGTGTGACAAGAGTCACGGGCCCTAACCGGTCAGTCTCAGATGTCTCCAAGAATCGCCAGTGGCGGAACCCCTTCTGAAGGGGCGGGTGATGAGGAGGCACAAGGCGTGGTTGCGGCTAGGGCTGGGCTCCCGGGACAGAGGGAGAGACACAATGTAGCAAGAGAAGGGGAAAATAATTACTTATGGGCAGCCGAGATCCAAGAAGGCGGAGGATGTGAGGAGGTTCGAGGGAGGGCGGCCGTCACCCCGGGCAGCAGCACTTACCCCTCCTGGGTTTTAGCACCAAATGATCTGCCGGAATCGAATAAAAAGCACAGAGTACCAAAGCGAAGTACTGGACAAGGCTTTATTGGAGGTCTGCGGACAAGGTTCACTGGTCCAGGTAGGGCCAGAGAAGTCGCGCCCGAAGGGGATGAGGGAGTTGTTTTTAAAGGCTTTTTTGGTCCCAGTTGTGCTGAATGTTTGTTCCATTGTTCTGTTCCCGCGTTTAGGGTCTTTCTACGCCTGGAAGGTCCCTGGTGCAATGTGAGGTCTTGATTGCATCAGCTGTTGGCCATCTTAGGTATTAAGCCACCTCATTGTTAGCAACTTAATGGCGTCTGCAGGTGACCGAACAATTATCATTCATTTCTATGTGTCTCTTGATCTCCCTTTTTATTTCTTCTCTGACCCAGTTGTTTTTTAGTACATTTTGTTTGATCTCCATTTATTTGTGTTTCTTCCTGATTTCTTTCTGCAGTTGATCTCTATTTTAAAAGCATTATGATCAGAGAATATGGTTGGTATGATTTCAACCCTCTTATATTTGTCGAGGCTATCTCTGTGTCCCAGTATGTGGTCAATCATTGAGAATGTTTCATGTACACTAGAGAAGAATGTATAAGCAGCTGTTTGGGGATAGAAGACTCTGTAAATGTCAATTATGTCCTGTTGGACTAATGTGTCATTTAAGGATATTATTTCCTTATTGATTTTCTGTTTGGATGATCTGTCCATATCCAATAGTGAGGTATTTAGGTCTCCTACTACGATAGTGTTTTAGTCTGTTTCTCCCTTTAGTTCTTTTAGTCATTGCTTTACATATCTCGGGGCTCCCTGATCGAGAGCATAGATATTAATAAGTATTATGTCTTCTTGGTACATGATTTCCTTTATCATTATGAAGTGTCCCTCAGTATCATTCTTTACCTTTTTTATTTTGAAGTCTATTTTGTCTTATATTAGTACCCTACTCCCACTTTCCTCTGAATGCCATTTGCTTGAAATAACATTTTCCACCCTTTTACTTTGAGTCTATATTTGTCTTTGGAGCTGAGATGTGTCTCTTGGAGGCAGGAGATGATTAAATTTTGTGTTTTTTATCTATTCTGCAACTCTGTGCCTTTTTATTAGTGAGTTCAGTCCATTTACATTTAGGGTGATTATTGACATACGAGGTCTTCTTATAGCCATTTTCTCTTTTGCCTTTTGGTAGCTTGGTGTTTCCATGTCCTTGTGTTTGCTTCTTTGTCCTTATGTTTCTGTTTTCTTTATTTTGGTTGATTTTTGTGGGGTTTCCCTCTGGTTCTTCTTGTTTTATGTTATATACTTCAGTTCTGAATCTTTGGCATGTGGTAAGCATTATGAATATGTAAAGGATAGTCATCCATTTTCTTTCATGGGTATCTTTTCTTTATTCCCCTTTGAGAATTTGGATCTTTGAATCTTCCACTTTTCAGTCATTGTTACCCCACTTTGTCCCTAGGTTATGCTGAACATTCATTACTATCCTGCTATAGCAAATGTCTTCTTATTTTTTAAGCTTATAATGCCCTGTTCTTAGTAAGAGTTGTACGCCTCTGCCTCTATTTGCCTGATAGATACCTTACTCCTAATTTTGTATTTTTTTGTCATTTTGTTTTAGGTGAGCTGACCTTTTTCAGTATTTCCTGAAGTGCAGGCCTCATAGTAGAGAATTCCCTCAATATTTGTATGTCTGGAAATGCCTTAATTACTCCTTCATATCTAAAGGAGAGCTTAGCTGGATATGTTATTCTGAGCTGGTAGTTCCTTTCGCTTAATAGTTTAAATATTTAATTCCATTTCTTCCTGGCTTGTAAACTTTGCGCTGAGAAGTCTACGGATAATCTAATTTTTTTTTTTATAAGTTACTGTTTTCTTCTCCCTGGCTGCCCTGAGAATTATATCTTTATCATTGATTTTTTTGGTAATTAATACAATGTGTCTTGGTGAAAACCTTTTTGGACTTAGATAATGGGGTGTTCTGTCAACTTCTTGAATTCCAAGCTCCAGCTCATTCCTTAGATTTGGGAAATTCTTGTCAACTATTTCTGATAATTTTTTCTAGTTTCTGCTCCTTTTCCTCACCTTTGAGAATGCCCATTATTCTTATGTTTCCTCTCCTTATAGTATCAGCTAGTTCTTGTATTTCTTTTTCATTATTTTTCTTTCTTCAGTTTCTCTCTTCCTTCTGATTTATTTCTAGATTTCTGTCTTTGATATCACTGATCCTTTCCTCCATTTAGTGAACTCTATTTCCCAAATTTGCTATTTCATTTTTCAACTCTTGCAGTGGTTTTTTTTTTTTTAAATCTCCAGAAGTACTATTTTTGAAGGTTTCAATTTCCTTGCTCTACTCATCTAGTTGTTTGTTCAGTTTCTGAAATTAT
Organism: Macroglossus sobrinus; assembly: GCA_004027375.1. NCBI lineage: Eukaryota > Metazoa > Chordata > Mammalia > Chiroptera > Pteropodidae > Macroglossus > Macroglossus sobrinus. The sequence continues at coordinate 260,019 of PVKZ01002094.1, forward strand.
TGATATGACTTGTTTTGGAACTCACTGAATTTTTTCAGAAGTACCATCCTGAATTCTCTGTCATTTAAATTGCATATTTTTATGTCTGTAAGTTTATTTTCAGGAGATTTTTCTCTTTCTTTCTGAGATGCCTTGTCACCTTGGTCATTCATGGTGTTTAATGTGCTTTTTCTCCACCTGGGCATTAATGGAAATGTATTCTACTTTTTTGCCAGAAAGATTTATTATATAAAGCTCTCTCTTTAGCCTGCTGCCGAAAAAAAGATACTTTTCTTTTGATTTCCAGTAGGTGGCATCTAAGCCTCTTGGATTCCTGCTTTATATAAAGACTTAAAAATGCCTTTTTATTTTCTGATAGATATTTAGTCATGCTTGCTACACTCAGTTTCAACAGTTTAGCAACGGTTTTGGTAGCATTTGCTCAAGTTCCCCTGGGGTTTTGTGGTGTTCGGATTCTGGATTGGGGGTTGAGGGCTGCAGCTCAGCCTCAGTTTTGCAATTGCAGCTGGTAAAAACAACTGTTGTTTTTCTGCTGTTCCACTTCTCTGCCTTATGTCCTGATGACTGGGTCTTGCTGCCGGCTGGCCACGAGGAACTCACAGCTTTCCCAGGCAGGGATGTTCAGGGAACTTGCTGCACCTTCTCCCTTCCCCCTCCTCCTACAGAGAGATCCAGTGGTTGCAAGGGGCAGCTTCTTTTTTTTCTCTGTGTGTCTGACACCCAGGGTTCTAACCTGTGTAGCTCTTATGTGCAAATCACACGCTCAGATGTGCTGGTGTGCAGTTTGGGTTATTTCTGTTGAGTTTTAGATGTCAGTTTATTGTTGTTTCAAAGGGAGAGATCTGGGGACATCTCCCACTCTGCCATGTTTCCAAAGATCTAAGGCCTATCTTTTTGTTTCATGTGTTTTCCTTAGCTTTTAGAGTTTTAAAAAAGTTTTTGAGATTTTTTTTTTACTAACTCCTTATAGTCTTTGTATAAATAGAAAAGCAAAGAAGGAATTTTTGGCAAGCAGATGAGCCAGGTTGTGAAGAGAAGGAGGAAGTCTCTGGAGCATTGTAGTTGTGGCAGTGGGAATCAGAGTGAGAGATCCTTATGGGATAAGGGCAACCAAACTCTCATAAAACTGTGGCCTGCTTAAATGGGAAGTGTACAAGTAGGGTACAATCTTAAACCCTCAGTTCTTATCATATGCCATTCATATTCTTTCTGTTTCATTCTTACTCTAGGCTCTGCTGCAGCCAACATTATCCTGCAGCTTTCAACTACCTCTGCACAAATACAGTCTGACAGCTATTGTCATGCCTGTGCTGCTGTACCTCTGTCCTAGGGTTCCTTCACAATCCCCTCTGCAGCAAGAACAGCTCATCATGTAGGCATGCAGAGCTGGGAAGTGCAGGAGAATGAACACCCTTGGAACCATTGTTGACCTAGGCAAAAGGATGCTGTTTTCATTTACTGAACTGTTAAAGGCTATGGAAAGAGCAGGTTTGGTGCGGGGACGGGGAAAATCAGGCATTTTATTTGATTGTTGGCTAATTGTTGTTCTAGGTACTATTGGAAGATCCAAAGATGAGTAAAATACAGTCTCTTTTCCCAAAGACAAATATTGGAAATAGGAAATATTCAAAAACATTAGTAATTACATAGGATGTTTCTCTATGCCATTCAAACCCAAATGGAGAGGTCAAGAATGCATTTGGACATATAAGTCTCAAGTGTGGAGGGATATCTAGACCCCTCCTGGAAAATTAATTGAAGATATTTGTATTGTTATTTCAATAAAATGGGAGGCAATGTTACCTTCTTGGAGTAAGTTTGTATCTTGAAGACACTGAAAAATGTTTGAAACAGTTGGTCTGAGAAGTTTGATAGAGAGTTAATAAGTGCAGATTTTAAGGGCTATAAAGAGGCAGTGAGTTTCTAACTGAAATTAGGTAGAAGACAGTCATGGTTCTAATAAAATCATTTTTATAATTATCTGACAAATCTTACTAGCTCAAAAGCATGAGGAGAAATGGATAGTAAAGCAGGGGTAGGGAGAACTGTGCAATTTTAGAGTTTTGCAAAGTGGGCCTAGCAAATGGTCAGGGAATGAGATTCCAATATGATGATTAAAGAATCTTTGCAAGGACAAACCATAGAGCCCATAATAGACAAAGAAGCCCAATGGAAATGAGGACTGGTTAAGAAAGCGGGTTTATCATATTGAGATCCCAAGAAGTCCAAACAGGGATTCTTGAATGTGGGAATAATAAATGTTGAAGAAAGTACACTGTGATTCTGCAATAGGAAGCTTTGGATTTAGGACACTGGTGTGGGGTTTTCTGAGTGATTAAGAGGCTATGGAATGCTGACTTTCAGGGCAGATGAATGTCACCACAGTTTACTTCGTTCTAAAATTATGAGGCCAGGATATGAGAGGGGTGTGGATGCAGAAGTGTCTGTCCTGATAGCAGTGGAGTACAGCAAAGGGGAAAACCGTAAATTGGAGGGCTTCCACAGTGTGGATGGCTTCCACAAGATCACAAAGGTAGGTTGCAGACATTGTTTGTTAGTTGCTTGCTCTTTATCCTTTTGCCTCCTGTTTTGAGAACCCCAACCTTCAGTACATAAACTCGGGCTCATGATTGGTCTAAACTTTAATGGCAGGCTGGCCTAGATCTGGGTTGTAAGATACCACAGGAAATCTGTTGGGTGAGGGTTTTCTGGAAGGAATGTTGCTTATTTGTTGGAAGGAACAAGAGATGCTAGCATTTTCTACTTTCCCTGGAGCTATGGCAGCTATCTCTTGACCATGAGCAAAAGGCCAAGAAAATTATAGAGACTGTAGTACTAGTATCCAATTGTTCTCCTTTTTCTTTTAGATATCTAGATGGAGAGAAAAATAAGTTATTGGTTTCAGCCAGTGTCTGTCATGCATTATTGCTGAAAACAATCTTTACCGATACAAATAACATGTAAATTTACTGATTTTCAGATTCTCTGATTTATTGTTGGACAATATAAGAGTTTCCTAGGGCAACCATAACAAAGTACCACAGACTGGATGGCTTAAACAATAGGAATTTATTTTCTCATCGTTCTGGAGGTGAGAAGTCTGAGATCATGGTGCTAACAGAGTTGTTTTTATTTTTGGTTGTTGCTGTTGTTGTTGTTTTCCCTGAGAGCATCCCTCCCTGCTTTATAGATGTCCATATTTTTTCAGTGTCTTCACATGATCCTTTCTCAGTGTGTATGTCAATATCTAATTTTTCTCTTCTTATGAGGACACCACACATATTGGATTAGAGCTTCCCCCAGCGAACTTATTTTAACATAATTAGCACTTTAAAGACCCTATCTCCAAATATGGTCACCTTCTGAAGTATGCATAATTTTCGCATTCTTTTCATTAACTATTTGATAACCTCAGCATAGGATTCCATGTCCTTGGAGGGATATGGGTAGGTCTTTGCTGCCCAAGCTCCAGGCCCCTAGGGATGTCCAAGGTAAGTCCTTCCTTCCAGATGGGTTGTCGGGGTGACTGCAATTTCTGGGCAGCTGCAGATAAATTTTTAATTAAAAAAAAAAACTTGTAAAATACATGTCACATAAAACTGACCATCTTAATCATTTTTAAGTCTCTGGCTCACTGGTGTGAAGTACATTCACATTGCCACGCACCCATTTCGACCGTCTAACTCCAGAATTTGTTTTATCTTGCAAAACTGAAACACTAACTTTCATTTTTCCTCCTCCCATCTTATGGCAGCCACTATTCTATTCCATCTCTGTGAAGGTAGCAATGCCAGAGACATCATGGAAGTAGAATCCAGGACTAGTGGAGCTCAGTTTTTTGGCAGCTGTTGGAGTAGAAGCTGGGGTGTAATTAATCCATTTTATGCTAGATCGGCACTCAGCATTGACAAAATAGTTACTTAGAGATATCTTATAAATTGAATTATAAGAGTACAAAAAGGTTGGTGGTCAGCACTAGATTTGAAGTAGGAAGTAGGAAGTATCTGCATGTAATTAGTAACTAAGATCACTTACAGCTTTTATTTGCACATCTACAACTGAGGAAAAAGGTGTTGCCCTTACATTTCTAGAGAAAACACTTGCCTTTCAGGGAAGCATCTCAAGTAGCTTTCTCTTTGTGACATGTTCATTTCCCTTAGCATAGTGTCCTCAAGGTTAATGCACGTAGTTGTAACATATGCCAGCATTTCCATCCTTCTTAGGGTTGAATAATATTCTGGCTGCAGGTAGTCTGAAGTCACTGGCAGCTCCCTCCCATCTCCCCCATCTGAGACTTCCTTAGAGCTGAGTTTTTTTTTTTTTTTTTTTCTATAGGCAACAGATGCTCAGCACGCAGATTGTCATCCTGATCCTGGGACCAGGAACAGACCTGTAGCTACATCTGGGAGATGAGGTTCTCATCTCAGCAAGGAAGTTCACTATTTAAAAGTATTTGCAACTGTATAATTTTGAATAAATAAAAGGTGAATTTATAGAGTAAAAAAAACAGTTATTTAAATATCTCAGTTCAGGGCCTTCCATGCAGCAGGAGCAGCTGGTGAAATGGACCCAGAGATTCTCCTCCTGGCCCCTGACTGTTCCATCTGAACCTCTTAGGCAGTGTCTACTCCTCTTTCTGGCTTCCAGGCCCTAGGCTGGGGCAGGTTGTGTCCACAGATCAGTACTTCAACCTTCCTCCAAAGAAGGCTCTGATGATCCTGACAACCATTTCCAACCCCAACCAGGGAGTCCTGTCTCTCTCTGGAAATCCTTAGGACCTGGAAAAATTCTAGCCTCAAACCATGAAAAGGCTCCCACATGGGTGATGTGAAACCAGTGCAAGATAGGACATTTGCAAGTCCATTGACAGTGTCCATCATTCATTTATTCATCATATGTTATGAAGTAATTCCTACACTGGGCCAGGAACTACTCCCCACCCTCAAGGGCTTTCAGACAGTGTCAAAAGCAATTTTAAACTTCTTTATAGCATATAGATAGACCCCTTGTGATATGCCAGGTGTTCTCACCATTTTTCAAACATAAATTCTTTAAGACTCACCTAAGCTCATGGAGAATATGTTTATCATTATTGCCAAGTGTCAGATAAAGAAAATAAGGCACTAACAACCTTGCACTAAAACCTTGCACCTCTAAAGTACAAATATTACAGCTCACAATTTCTGTAGAACAGGCATTGCAGCAAAATGTAGCTGGGCATCTATGCCACAAGGTCTCTATGAACCAAGGGCTGCACTTCAACTGAGGCAGATTCGCTCTCGAGGTCATGCGCCCAGTTTCTGTAGGATGCAGTTTGGACTGAGAGCCTGAGGTCCTGTCTGTTGACCTGGGCCCTCCCTCGGTTCTCTCCTATGGAGCCGCTAGATAGTGCAGCTTGAAGCTCAAAACTTTAGAGCTTGCTCTTCTTGTTCCAGAGATATGACAGACAGACAGACACAGTGAGATAGACACTCACAGGAAGCAATTGAAACAGAGGTAGAGAGAAAGAGAAGGAACTCAAGAATTCCTAAGCGTAAGACAGAAGTGACAGAGGTTTTGTAATTAAACTTAGACCTGATGCCCCGTCACCTTGGCCATATTCTGTTGTTCAGAAGCCACCTTCTAACCTTTTAGTGGATACACAGGGACAGTCATACCAGGAGGGAAAATACCACCGGGAGCCATAGTGGAGGCTCCACCCAGATGGACCCACATGAGGTACTTGGTTTGATTCAAAGTCCAACAAGACGCAACTGAAAGGTTTTAGGCCAGTGGTTAATAATATTTTGATCTTCTCTAATTTCAACCCCTTGAAGTTGAAAACCTATAAATGAGGCCACAAATGGCAGTGACTCCCAAAATCACACAGCTGGAACCTAGGCCTGTTCCAAGAGATATTCCATGCTATATCCCACTCATTCTTATAAACCTTCCACCTCAAAGTCTGTACATCAGACTCATGTGATGCCATCTCACAGGTGTCTGGGGTATTATCTCATCTACACCTGACAATATCCCTACGAAGTGGTATCTAGCATCATCCCTACAGAGAACTGGTAAGAAAAAGAGGTCTGAACACAGCTCTCTCTTCAAGGTGGGAACCTGGTACATTCCCAAGGAAACATGAGAGGGCTGTGTCAGATATTGGTGTGCAGGTAAGAATATGACATGGGCAAGGATGGGAAGCAGACAACTGCCCAGAGGGGGCTTTGGGTGGCTCTGATTGAGAGAAGGGGCCAGGACAATGGAACCTTGAAGAAATGACCTCACTTCCTTGGTGACAGATCCCAACTGACGTTAGAACTCTAGTAACCAGGCACCCACATTCTAGCGACAGCCCTCTATCCAGCTCACTTGACTGGAGACGGTCGAGAGAGCAGGATGTTTTGCTGCTGTTTCCCGACTTTCCGAGGATCTGGGCAGAAAAAAGCCCAGAACCAATGTCTTTTCCGATGCCGTAGATATTGGCACAACCTCCGACGGCTGTGGCCATTTGGCAAGAGGCACCATCAGGTACCCCAGGTCAGCCCAGGGCAGGCCAATCAAGGCCAACCCTCAACTGTGAACCCACCTGAACAACCCCACACTCCTTACCCCTCATCGT